>OY748310.1:5635819-5833907 GCA_963556515.1 Nudaria mundana
GAGCATCTGCATAGCAATGAATGTTCCCGAGGGCTAGCATATCATTGATATGCAGAAGGAAGAGAGTTGGTGACAGCACGGACCCCTGCGGTACCCCGGCATTCACTTGCAAAAAGCGAGAAGCCTGGCCATCGCAGAGGACCCGCATTCGGCGTTCGTTCAGAAAGCTGGCCATCCAGCTGCACAGTTCCTCAACTGTGCAGCAGTAGACCATATGCCGGAAGCTTGGAAAGGAGCGAAGCATGCCAGACTCTATCGAAGGCTTTGGCGATGTCCAGGCTAATCGCCAAGGACTCGCCGTGCCTTTCCATAGCCTCACCCCAGACATGCGTTACGAATGCCAGAAGATCACCCGTTGATCGTTTTGGCCTGAAGCCGTATTGCCGATCATTTATTAGCGAGTGATCTTCGAGGTATCGCATGAGCTGCTTGTTGATGATGAGTCACTGGACTAATGAGACAGTAAAAATAATAGATACGAAAGCATTACAATAATAAAAACAATTGAAGTTCAGTTGTTTATGAAACCTATGAAAAGTAATGCCGTCAGTAGACTTCTTAGTTCTACGAGAATAATTTTTTGCAATATCGCAGAATACAATTCGGTATTTTCGAAAAATAACAGTAAGAAGATAATATCTAAAACAAAGTAAACTCAATTGAAAACCTTTTTCCACTTCGTCGTGTCTGTGTGCTTTATCTATGTCTTTCTTAGGTCAGTGCCCACTGCTCGTTCGTATCGACAACTCGACCAAGCTAATATGGCACCTCGCGTCGATAGCGCCGCATTCCAGCGAGGTGCATACTTTGTTTGTTCGTGCTGTTGATGAGAATCGAATAACAATTTATCATTCATAATGGCGGTTGATGAATTTATTTCTATTATGTGCCAGTTTGTGAATAATTACGAAATATGTAAACTATTTACCGACAATAAACATCAGAACACTGTAATCAATTAGGTATTAGGTAAATATTAAAGAGTTTATATGAAAATACGTTTACTACACAGTCCGCAGTTTTGCGTAGTACTAGTCCACTCTGCTCGCTTGCTCGCAGTTGACTTAACACGTTGCGGTTGCAGTGCAGTACATGCACCGCAACGTCGTGCGCAAAATTGCAGTAGTGCAGTACTACTCGCCTTGTCTAGTAGTATACATATAAGTTTATGTAGATTTCCAAAGAAAAAAAAAGAAAGTTCAATAAATGGACTACCCTTATAAGTTTCTTTAGATTTTTCGAGCCAGTTTTTAAACTTTAAAAAATGGGGACGCTGTGTTTTAACAAAAAAATGCGCTATAAATCATATCATAATATCAAAAAAAATACTTAAAAACGTCGCATTGTTTTTAAAATACCTATCTTATGATACCCCACACTACGAGTATAATGTAGGCGCGAGAAAAAAAAGGTCTTCTCCACATCATACAGCAAAAAAAAATATTTCAAAATTTTATTTTAACACTTTGTCGGCGTAGTGTATGCTCATATTCATTCAAAATTTCGTATTTATAGCACTAATGGTTTTGGAAAAAAGCCAGACAGACGGACATGGTTCCGAAACTGGAACTACGGAGCCCTAAAAACGTAGGTCCCAAATAAATAGCCACAGAAGAAGAAGTAGGCAGACCACTCACTCATATTCCTATAAAACACTGTTTTTGTTGCCTAAGGTCTAAATGAAATACTTTATTAATTTTAGTATTTCATTTTGTTATAAAGATCATTATTAAAAGTCAAATCGTTGAAGGCGTTTTTCAGGTCAACTTTCAAGATGACCTCTCCATCTTCGCTACTGTCAAGGTATGTTGCAAGCGCATGGATTGCGGCCTCACAACCTCCTTTTGAACCAAAATCTAATTGAAAGGGCTGAAATTTGGTAGTAAGCTCCGTACTATAAAAACCACAACAAATTTTGGCTGCCAAACGCCGCAAAGTGCTATCTACGGCAATGGGACGAATGCCACCATCCTTCTTGTTAAGGGCACATAAATTGGCCCCATACAAAATATCTGTGATGCCACGGTCGACATTGCCTGAGAGCATGAGGTTGACTAGAGCTGTTAGCTCCCTCAGAAGTGCATCACCAGCTTCCCCAGCGCTCGGACACAACAGATCCTTAAGGTGCTGTGGTGTCAGACCGTCAAGTCCACCAGCTGATCCAAAACGAAAGGACTGTCAAAAAGAAAATAAACGAATGGACAGAGTATTATTAATTAATTATATACAAAGGTAAAAAAAACCATTCCCGAGAATCGGGAATTCCAGGCAGATCATAATAGGACTGAGGCGATTATTTGAGAGTCTATCTAATTTACGTATATCCTACTAATAATTTTAATAATTATATAAACGCGAAAGTTTGTGAGTATGTAAGTATGTATGGATGGATGGATGTTTGTTACTCTTTCACGTAAAAACTACTGAATGGATTTTAATGAAACTTTACAATAATATAGCGTATACAGTAGAATAACACATAGGCTACAATTTATAAAGAATTAGAGAGAGGACCGGTTACTCTCGCTCCGGGTCGTTTCTGGTGCAAAGGTGTACATTGCCATTCAGCGCGGCAACGCTGCTAGCATCATGGGCACTTTTGCGCCAGGAATGATGCGGGTCGAGTTTAATGATTTTCTTTCGTCTGACACGCTATTATATCTGTGTGAACATTTTTTTTTTTGTAAATTGACATTGTTGAATTGAAATTAATTATGTAATTATAAAAAAAAAAAAATTTATACTATTATTTTATCTCAGTCTAGGCATAGGGAAGCACTACTTTACAAATAATTATATTTTTATTAAGATTATTATAGATGTTATGTAGATATAAGGTGTCCTTGACATTTCAAGCAATGTTAATTATCAGTCATACGAAGTTTTGATTTTAAGCACAATATTTATAAAGATATTGTGTGAATTGTTCAAAATATGACGCGGCGCGACGGAAACGGGAAAAAATCCAAATTACCACGCGGACGAAGTCGCGGGCGACCACTAGTCTTCTATATATATATACAAGATGAATTTATTCACGATAAGAATTACAATATACAAAATAAACATAATTATAGACTAAATATTTACATTACAAAATATACACCGGGCACACATATAATGGGTTATGTCCAAAATGACCGAATGAGTTTAGTAAAATGTAACAGCTATAATTGTAATTTTCAAAAAAAAAATAGAAATCCGTTGCCTATGGCACAGCCAATTAAAGTCCTGGGTGTCTCGGACTATATAATTATATTTTATCAGTACAGAATTATTTTATTTTGGTAATTGGTAATTTGGTATGCATATTAACCGCATTGCGTATCTGTGTCGATCACGATTGATCGAATCAAAATGATTGGGTCGCAAGTCGTATCCGAGTGAGTCAATCACCGATCTCTAAAAGACTCGATCATTTCGCGGCCCGTCGATCACGCGCTGAACTTGGCCGCACGCATGGGTACCTGTACCTGTATTAACCGGTTTGTTCGGGTCGATTCGTCGATCGATTGTTTGTTTACATAAAACGTAAACAATCAGTTGCGTCATGACTTTAAACCGCGATCCGCGTAACAAACTTTCTTTTAGTAGGTAACTTTCTTATGTTTGTATACATTTTTTTCTGTGTAACGTGTTTTTTATGTGTGATTTCTTAAGGTTTTTTCAATTGCATGAACTTTGATTTGGTGATAAACAATAACAATCGCTTAGGTATTGGTGTATCAAGAAACTGATTTTTACGTACCTACCTAATAAACAGTGGTTGTGGTTATTATCTCCTATTTATTTTATTTTTTTAATAATTATTAAAATCTTATTTATATTATCTAAGATGTGTTAACTCTCGCAAGAAAGAAGAGTCCAATATGGAAGCACTTTTCTACTACAAAGTGGAATAGTTATCGGATTTCCAATTCCCACGGGAACAATCCCGGGATCAAAAATAGTTGACTATCGACAAACTAAAGATTTGAAAACTGTTTTTTTTATGTAGTGTGTTAGTTCCTACCTATAATTTGTTATTTTGAATTTCAAACAGTAAATAATAAAACATGAATAAGACTCATACTTCAACACCGATATAATAAAAGTACCACCTCTTAAGTAGTGCGGTACAATTTCAGCATCAATCTACACTACAAAACTATTGTGCCGATTTCAAAAATTCTTTCACCATTGGAAAACTGCATTCACCCTGAGTAACATAGGCTACTTTTTATCCCAGTAATGAGTTCCCACGGGAACCGGGAACAAGTAAACAAAATCACGCGGGCGGAGCTGCGGCGATCAGCTAGTGTCATACAAATACGCGTAACCTCAAATTTTAATAATATACTGTAGGTATTTCTAAGAGCCTCAGCATTTTAATAACTGTACTTTTGAAGTGGGACATGGCGTCAACTAGTAATTTAAGATTCATATATTTAATATTTATATATTTAAGAGATTCAGTTCCTTCCCATTTTATATCACGAGGCCCGAGACACGGGAAAAAAAAAAATTATACTACCTATGCACGATCCAGAGTTCTGTGTCGAAATGATCGAGTGATCGAATCTTTATGAGTCAATCACTGCATCAACGGGTCGTGCATGACCCAGGTTTTAGCAAATGATCGATCGACACAGCTCTATGCATACCAAAAATAAATAAATAATACTGATAAATTAAAATAGATATTTGGCCCACAATAAATTACGGGCTTATAAAAATAGTTTCGCGAAAAGAGACTTCTCTGGAACATTTCTGAAAATTAGTTGAACATACTGACGTTTTGCTTATATTATATGGCTTGAGAATCTTAACACCGCCATTCACACGTGTGCTATAGCACACCAACGCCATCTAGTAAAACTAACTTACAACTTTGTCCTACTACTTCCAACGATAAAGTACACGCGTTTTTGTGTTGTGACTTGAACTCAGTGAACGAAGAATTTCCCTTGAGTGGTGATAACTTTGAAACAGTTGCTAGGGAACATTAATTGGTAGCGAAGACAGTTCATATTTTATACTGCACAATACACAATATAAACTCAAAACGATCTCATTGAGTAGTTATAATACCTACTCAAATTTCTAATGGAAATGTTACTCTATTCAGTAGGTATAATGTACTTCATTTAATGTAATTTACATGACGTAATTATTATCTATGTGGCATACCGCGTGCGTTTTATTTATATTACTTATATACTAGTGGTTCTATGAACATTAGACCTCGCGTTATTTTCGCATTTTCCCCCCATTTTCCCCCCAATCGAAAAATCCCTTCGACAAAAGTTGCGCCTTGCCACAAAGTACACTTGTGCCAAATTTCATGAAAATCGACTGAAAAATGCGGCCTGTAGACCGGAGAATCAAAGAATCAAAGAATCAATAAATAAAATATAAAGAGCACATATGAATGTCAAAATTTTACAATTTTATGTCAAGCAATATTATAAAAATACTAAATTAAGTACATAAATAACCATTTGAAAATGATTCTTTCGCTGGTTCGATAAGTTGGTTCTCCTGAGAAGATACGAGTACCAGCAAGAAACTCAGGAAGATTATCCATTTTCTTTTTTAATAATGTTATTGTTTACATTGTGTTACAATTTGTTATTGTACGAGTGGCTAACTAAATAGTTCTTTCAGCGAGTCACGGGGTCTGAGTCTATAGATTGCTGGTATAGCTCGTTTCTGTAATATGAATATTGTCTCAATATCGGCAGCTCAGCCCCATAGCAGCAGACCATATGACATAACGCTATGAAAGTAGCTAAAATAAACTAATCGTGCCGTTTTTTCATCAGTCAGTGACTTTATCTTTCTAACCGCATAGGCAGCCGAACTAAGTCTTCCTGCCAAGGCTGTGATATGAGAACCCCATTGCAGTTTACTATCTAAAGTTATTCCAAGAAAAACTGTGGTATTGACTCATCATCTACCTGCCCTTATCCCAATTATTTGGGGTCG
Source organism: Nudaria mundana (assembly GCA_963556515.1). NCBI lineage: Eukaryota > Metazoa > Arthropoda > Insecta > Lepidoptera > Erebidae > Nudaria > Nudaria mundana. Next base: position 5,641,787 of record OY748310.1, read on the forward strand.
GCGCAACAAGTCTTTCTCCTCCACACATCCCTGTCAGACGTCATCTCTCCAGTCACTCCTCTCCGAAGTCTCTTTGTCATGTCCTCTTTCACACATTCCATCCATCTTTTCTTTGGCCTACCTCTACTTCTTAAACCCTCTACAGTCATACTTTGCACCTTTCTTACCACATTGCCTTCCTCTCCTCTCATAACATGTCCATACCATGACAGCCGCTCGCTTCTCAATTTTTCGTTCACTGGTGCAACTTTCAAACTTCCTCTAATATACTCGTTCCTTACCCTATCCATTGTTGTCACACCACACATCCATCTTAACATTAGCATTAGCATCCATCTTAACATAACCCCTTAGTGACCTCCACGGTGGGTGACGTAACCTGTTCTGAAGAGCTCTTCAATCTGATCCCACTGTCTATCATATTGTGTGCTGTTAGAGTGGCCCACAATCGTTAGACGTCGTAACGACTTACCACCAGGCGGGCGGCATCAATATAAAAAAAAAACCAATATAAAAAAAACCTAAGACAAACTTATTATTTGCGGTTGGTATAGTAATCGGGTCTAGCGATCGCACCGCAAAATTAAGTTTGTTTTTTATTGTATATACTTTTCCGGGATAAAAAGTACCCAGTGTGATGCCCAGGATATTAAAGAATAATTATACCAAGTTTCATCGTAATCGAACCGGTAGTTTTTGCGTGATGCCTGAACAAACAGACAGACACAGACGAAAATTTTTTTAATCACATTTTTGGGTTCGGAGTCGGTCTAGTAACACCCCCTGCCATTTATTTTTTGATATTTTCGATGTACAGAATTTTCACTTCTACAGATTTATTATAAGTACACTTCTACAGATTTATTAGAAAGAAGATTGTTTAAAATCGCTTTGTGTTCACTGCCGTCATTGGCCACCACCGCCCGGCCGCCTCGCCGCTGTTATTTTTTTTCATCACGAGATATCTCTTAAGTCAATCGTCCAAATTATATGGTTTGAATGGCAATTTTGGTCTAAATTAAATACACAACGCATGTAAAGAATTCAATTAGATAAGGAATAATACTGCATTGTTAAAAATAGCTTGGCAAATGACACATTATTTTTTTGTCATTTATAAAAGATAAAAATTGTTACTGTGAGTTATCCTTAAGAGATAGACATATGCTATCGCGGAATTTTTTGTTGACCTTTCTATGGTGTACAATACTGTAGTACATTATTTTGATCTGTCTTGTAGGGTTTCGTCAGCTTTTGCAATGAAAGCGCAACAAATGTGTTTATTTACGACATTACATTAGAAACCTCTAAAATAATATACATGTATTATACATATAAACCTCCCTTTTGAATCACTCTATCTATTAAAAAAACCGCAACAAAATCCGTTGGGTAGTTTTAAAGATCTAAGCATACATAGGGACAGACAGACAGGAAAAGCGACTTTGTTTTATACTATGTAATAAAGATAACGATGTAACTAGTATCTATGTAGGTACTGCAGCGTAGTCCAGATAATGTAAGACAGTTTTGCTTCTTAGTGAATAAATTATACTTAATGCTATGTACTGATTGTTGTCAATCAATCCATGAGGATTGCTTCTGTACTAAGATAAGTATATTGTTATGTTTAAATACTTGTAAGGTATTATAATATGACCTTGCCAAGTTTCTTGCCCTTCTTCTCGGAACTGTGGTAATCGAATGGGTGGATTTGGAATAAATATATCAGTATGACCCTTTTTTTTTTAATCCTGCGGCCCAAGGCCGCGGCCACTCTAGCGTCCGTTGCCGGGCGTCTCTGGTTACAAGCAGGTATTTTCAGTGGCACCCGGCATCAGTATGACCCTGACTTTAGTGTTTCATTGCTTAGGGATATATCTAATGGTGTTCTTCTGTTAGTATTGTACCAATACACATCATGAATAGGGGTGCGCATTGTCTTACATAACTTTTCAACTCCTATCATCGGAGGTCCGAAAATGTTTCTCATACCATTTAAAATTATAATGATCGTTACTCATAAAAAAAATTACAACTAAATATTAAAAAAACAATCATTTAAATTCATAATATCACAAATTATACACTTAGTTTTTACTAATATTTGTTTTAATATATTTGTTAATACTAATCATCGAAACTCATAATCATTCGAATAAATAACTATAATATTCATAAATGTGTTTTATTCGGTTGTCTATTGTTTGCCCGAAGATTATATACCATAATCATCATATTCCTGAATTTCTTTTGCCCGAATGTTTTGTTTGCTCTAAAAGACATATGATATACTTTTAATTACCCGAAACTTAGATACAATAAGATACGAGTGCCATACGTATTGTTTTTCATATTTTTAATTGCCAATTATTAGATATAATATTTAAACGCCATAATGATTATTAGACATAATATTTAAATGCCATAATAATTATTAGACATAATATTTAAACGCCATAATAATCATTACACATGATATTTAAGCGCCATAATAAATTGTTTTCGAATCTCCTTCCAAGCTATGCATTTGCTCATGATATTTCTACAAGCGCTCTAAAATGATTTACAAACCCTTATAAATATGTGTGGGTAGACAAAACATTTGTAGGCGATTTAATTCTATTTATTAGATGTTTTAACATGTAATTGATAATCATGATAATTATGGCATGTGATAATTAGGGTTTGTGATAATTAGGACATGTGATAATTAGGGCATGTGATAATTAGTGCATGTGATAATTAGGGCTTACAATGATTATGACAAGTGATATTATGGTAAGAGACTTTATGGGAAACAAAGCTTCTAGCACGTGACTAATATAGCAACTAAAAGTAGGGCAAATGAATATTATGTCATATAATATTATGTCTGTTGACTATTATGTCAAATGAAATTAGGGCAAATAAAAATCGGGCAAACAGCGGTATACCGTTTTATTCTAATATTTGTTTGTATAAATTCCTTAATCATAAGTTTTTTCATACATATTATAATGTCTATATTCTAGTGGAAATCAAATTGCTACCAGAAACGAGATGCTACCAGACAAGTAGGTTAGGTTAGGTTAGAACTGTGACCACAACAACGCACGAGCTGAGCGAGCGAAGCGAGCGTGCCGCGCCAGCGGCCGGCGAAGCTCCAGATAATTATTGCTACCAGAAACGAGATGCTGCCAGACAAGTAGGTTAGGTTAGGTTAAAACTGTGACCAGAACAACGCGCGAGCCGAGCGAGCGAAGTGAGCGTGCCTCGGCAGCGGCCAGCGAAGCGCCAGACAATTATTGCTACCAGAAACGAGATGCTACCAGACAAGTAGGTTAGGTTAGGTTAGAACTGTGACCACAACAACGCGCGAGCTGAGCGAGCGAAGCGAGCGTGCCGCGGCAGCGGCCGGCGAAGCGCCCTATAATTATTGCTACCAGAAACGAGATGCTACCAGACAAGTAGGTTAGATTAGTTTAGAACTGTGACCACAACAACGCGCGAGCCGAGCGAGCGAAGCGAGCGTGCCGCTGCAGCGGCCGGCGAAGCGCCAGATAATTATCTGTTATAAAGTAAGCTATTCTGAACAACGACGTTATGAGTTGAAGTATGTTCGTAGTAACAACATTATTAATTAAAGAAATATGATAATAGAATGTTATGAAGAAAAAAGATCTGAAAAAAAAATTATGGATTTAAACTGGTTCTTTCTTGGTAGTAACAGTATTAATAAAAAAATTATAATCACTAACTGTTATGAGTTCCGATGATAGTAATACAAATGTTTGATTAAAAAAATATGACAAATAAAATTATGATGAGTGATGATTATGAACACAAATCGGTAGTAAGAAAAAGAATAGGATTAAAAATTTTATGTGAGCCAATATGGACCCCATGAATAGACATACGATTATACGATCACAAAGCTATCTTTAAAGGATATCTTTCAGTATAATCATCCTCTTTTATTTAGATTATGACAAACGCATCCCTTCGGGGTTAAATGGTTAAATTCATGATATTGTGGGTATTTCTGTGTGTGTGTGTGTGTGTGTGTGATGATTATGCAATAAATAACACAGCAACAAAATAATAATATTATAACTATTAAGATAACGAGTGTTATGTTAATTATTACTTATTAATATTATGAAACTGTGTGATAGCCTCGTGACATCTATCATTGAAAATGTTCATGGAATACATTACATTGTTGTGTCACAGAGACGCGGGAAAATTAGACAGTAGTTTTGATTTGTATTTTTTTTTATTAGGTACTTAAATATTTTTTTGTTAAAATTTTTATAAATGTACAGGGACACGATTTCTACTGTTTTATATGATTAAATAAGTAAGCACATGTATGAAGTAGTATACCTATACCTCAGAAATCTATATTTAAATGAATACTTTACGTAGTTAACCTTCATAATCTCACTTAATAATATTTTCTGATTGTCAAGCGCATATTCGATAAATACTTAAGTGATAAACGTATGTATTGATTATAATTATTATGTATACAATTGCATTGCGTACCTAATACTTTAATAGTCTCTACATAGATACGTACAATCACGTCTCTTTCCCATAGGAGTAGGCAGAGACCACGATTAAGGTAATATTTCCTACTTGCTAAAATGCTATACGTTAGATAATGGTACCGAACCCTTTGTGCGCGTGTCCGACGCGCACTTGACATGGTTTTTTTTTTTCATTAAAGGCTAAGGAAATTCGAGAAGAGACCTACCACAAGCATATATTTTAGCCTAAATTTCGATGAACTTGGTTAAATTAATTTCTTTGTAAATCTATAGTTACGTTACATAGTATTTACGAAATCCTAACTTACTTAGTACAGCTTACGTAATGAATATATTTAGCTGGTACACATAAATAAGTATTTGTTAGCGTTTGACTGACATTTCGAGTTACTCTATTATGATGGTGATGAAGTTGCCTGAAAGTGTGTTACCACAGTATAGGGAATAGTACGTTACATGAGGGTTTTACACGATTGCAAACGCGGTTTAAAACCGTGTATTGGATGTTTTACTTAACAACACATATGAAAAATACGCCATGAATATCCTGTAAGAACGGCACCATAAGGAATGGGCCCGTTCTTACACAGACTAGTAATAGTCATACTCATATTACGGCTATTTGGCGCCCTATTGAGTTATTTATGTAAAATTCCCACTACTTTTTGGAACGAAGTTTCCTAACGCGGCTTATATTATCATTAAATATTGGATAGAAACAGGCGTTACTTGGCGAAAATCCATGACAAAGCAATGGTAAGTAAAATGTTTTAAGAAAATCTTTTTAAATTTATAATAGCATTAATTTTTCGCAGAATTAAAAAGACAACAAAACGTCGACAATTGTTTCGCCTCTAAACGAGGCATTATCAAGACTGTCTCAAAGAGAACAGCAAAATCCGTGGATAGAACGTGTTTGCTTATAAGTAAACGTGTGCAAATTTCAATATCGCGATGTAGGATTCTTTACAATAACTAACGTGGGTAGAAACTACAGATCATTATATCTAAGTTCCAAAAATAGGTATTCACCAATACAAGACCTTATCTGTTTGATTTACTGCGGTCAAGTGAAAGTGACCATTTTGTGCTTTATTCTAAACAATTAAAAAATGATTGAAATTATTTTTATTCTTACTTTCGAATGGTGAAACCCATATTTGATGAATTGTTACAAAAAATACAAAGTGATAATATAATATATCAGGATACACATTTGAGGCTTTGTGTTCCGGCTTAATTACACGTTTTTATTTACCTTACTCATATTAATCTGAATAACTATCAATAAAAATAGAATCAGATAGAATTGATAACTTGATAGCTTGAAAACTTCTCGTGTATTTAGGAAACGCCCTTGCACACCCACAATACTCTTCAAAATCATATTATTGACAACTTAGTCCATACAGTAACGAATTCAAATTTGAACTATGTGCCACAGAGTTACGGTATATTTTCTATAAATGTTACGATATTTATGATAATTGTATTGTTACGAGCCGGGGTTCTACGGAATAGAAAATGCCGATCAAACTACCACAAAACACTTTATTTATTACACCACTAATTTACACTTCACTATAAAGCTTCACTAAACACTTTTAATCGCACTTGAACTCGCAGGTATAACTCGTATTATCGCTCTGGAAATACTGATCATCCGCCACCGAAGTGCTCCGCCTTTATAGTGCGGTCATTACTCTAGACTACTCTGGAGTTTTCACGGAAGAAATATCGCGAACATTCCACACCTTCGAGATGCTTCTAGATAACACGTTGCATAGAAGTACCTTGACAGAACATTCCCGAAAGACGTTACGTAGTAGTACTGCGATTTGCTACTAGATGGCGCTGAGTTTGGTAGTCTTATTACTCGCTACGAGATGGAGTTACACTGCCCCCTCCTAAGACATGCTCGTCCCGAGCATTGTCAGGCCCATAATATCGCGCCAATCGATCCACATGAACTATCTTTGGCGCACTTCTTGGACTCTTCCGTATTCGGTAAGTGACATCGTTAATCTTGGTCACAACTCGGTATGGTCCATCCCATTTAGCTTGCAGCTTAGGAGACTTCCCTTTACTGCGGACTGGGTTATGTAACCACACTAACGAACCTTCATCGAAGCTCTTATTGTTTGTCTTTCGGTCGTAACGGGTCTTCATCTTTTCAGACATTTGTTGACCTGATTGTCTGACATGCTCATAAATGTCATTCATCCTGCTGCGCAAGTCATTCGGTGTCTATTTGTTGAGTTGTGATGAATGTGGTTTGAAGTATGTGGGACAGACTGGCAGGTCATTCGAGATTAGATATAAGGAGCACAGAGCGGCGTCCCGTAATGGTTGTCCTGAGAAATCCCTCTTCGCGAAGCATCTTCTCGACACTGGTCATTCCTTGAACAATAATAACACCTTTAAAGTCCTACGTTTATGTGAGAAAGGGTTCAATTTGAGTGTTTGGGAAAGGCTAGAAATAGTTAGAAGAGACGCGGACACCTTACTCAATGAACAAATAGATTTTCACACATCTCCCTTACTTAATCTGTTTACGAACAGACAGACACATTAATTGTTGTTGGTTTGTGTGTGTCATTTGGCTTTTCTACGCAACTTATCAGAAGACATGAAGTAAATCAAACAGATAAGGTCTTGTATTGGTGAATACCTATTTTTGGAACTTAGATATAATGATCTGTAGTTTCTACCCACGTTAGTTATTGTAAAGAATCCTACATCGCGATATTGAAATTTGCACACGTTTACTTATAAGCAAACACGTTCTATCCACGGATTTTGCTGTTCTCTTTGAGACAGTCTTGATAATGCCTCGTTTAGAGGCGAAACAATTGTCGACGTTTTGTTGTCTTTTTAATTCTGCGAAAAATTAATGCTATTATAAATTTAAAAAGATTTTCTTAAAACATTTTACTTACCATTGCTTTGTCATGGATTTTAATAATCGGTGATATTGCGTGGAGCGTCAGGTGGTATACCGGTTAGTAAGTCGGCAGGCAACCGTAATTCTCTTCCAAAGTTCGCATAAGCTGGTGTCACTGACGTGCTTTCGTGAACCGCACTTCGGTAAGACAAAAGAAACGGTTGGATGTGCTTGTCCCAATCTTTTTGCCTGCTTTCCACAACTTTTGCCAGATATCTCTCCAATGTCTGATTAAATCGCTCCACCATTCCATCTGACTGCGGGTGGAAAGAGGTCGTTCTGGTTTTGTGAGTACCCATGACCCGACACATTTCCTGGAACACCTGAGATTCAAAATTTCTTCCTTGATCGCTATGGATTTCTAGAGGCACCCCGAAACGACAGAAGACTTCGTGAACTAATTTATCTGCGACCGTAGTAGCTTCTTGATTAGGTATAGCGAAGACTTCTGGCCACTTCGTGAAATAATCCATCACAACCATGAAGTACTTGTTTCCGCTTTCACTTTCAGGAAACGGTCCCGCAACATCTAGGGCTATCCTTTCCCATGGTGCCCCAACGTTATACAGTTTCAGTGCACCTCTGCTCCGTGTATGAGGTCCTTTCACTGCAGCACAACTCGTACATTTGCGACACCAGTCCTCAACGTCATCGCGGCAGTGGATCCAGTAAAACCGCTCACGTATCTTCAACAGAGTCCTTTTTACTCCCATATGGCCTCCTGAACATCCATTATGGTAGAGCTGTAGCACATCTGGAACCTTAACTTTAGGGACGACCATTTGCAAATGACAGCTGTCTCCTCGAGCATTTTCCCATTTGCGGCACAAGACTCCATCCTGAATAACTAAACTGTCCCATTGTGCCCAATAACTTTTTGTGATTGAACTCATTGAAGCGACGTCACTCCACATGGGTTTAGGAGTACTTGCTTTAATCCACTCAAATATTGGCTTGATTTCTGCGTCGTCCTGTTGAGCATGTTGTAGAATTTCTTTCCATTCGTCGCTCAGATCCGTTTTAAGCATCTTCACAGGTATGGCTACCTTTATCTCCTGTTTGGCACAGTGCTTACGGTCTTCAGGGCAAGGTCTTCTTGACAATGCGTCTGCGTTGCCATGGAATCTGCCATCCTGGGTTTGTGAGATCGAAACCTTTGGGGCTCTTCTAACATCAGCCGGCACCCGCCACGCAGTCCTGGCTATTGTTCGTTTTCCCTGCCGTTGCTGGGCGGTGACGTTAGTCACCCTATCTCCTTGGGAACGACTTCCTGCTCTTTCTGCAGTCCGCTTTGGGCAACTGGATCGAAGGTGGCCCCTCTCACCACATGTGTAGCACCTAGGGCTATACCTCGTGAAACGGTCGCGAGCCGGTGATGCTACAACTTCCCTGACGCGGTGAGATCGATGATCTTTCCGTACGGCTTCGACCTCCAAAGCATGAGCCAAGGCGTCTTTGAGAGTCTCATGGTGCCCGAGCCTCACAGCAGCCCTGACTTCCAGGTCGTGGATGCCGTCGATGAATGCTTGCACCAGATTCCCATTGATGAGCGCAGGTACCGACTGGTATGCTTTCCGTACCAGCTTCTCTACTTCCAGGGCCCACTGTTGCAAGTTTTCGCCAGTGCGCTGGACACGATCCTTCAGCTGCGCACGATACACGTGTTCCAGGTGAGCGTCACCGTATCTGGCTTCCAAGGCTTCTAGTAGCTGCTCGTAGGATACATCGTCTCCGAGAGCTTCTAGGATGGTTAACGCCTTGTCTCGCAGACCCAATGTAAGCGCAGTCATGACCTGGGCTTTGCTCCACCCGTTTGCCTTCTTAACGGCCTCAAACTGCTTTTTATAGGCCGACCATGATGATGTCCCATCGAATGGAGGTACTTTAAATCCACGTGCTGAAGGTACAGCAGGTAAGGAAGTCGCATTCCCATCTCCAGCTTTCAGATTTCCCAGCTCTTTCCTCACATATTCTGTAATCTGGTTTTTTACATCTTCTATCCGTGTTTCGGCTTCCGTGATGCGGTTCTCAACATGATGAACTTGATCCTTCATCACATTCATCTCCTTGCCAAAAGTCGCTCGAAGATCTTTCATGAGGAGCATCTGTTCCTCCTGGCGGCGTGTCTGTTCCTCCTGGCGGCGTGCCTGCTCCTCCTTGTCGCGCAGCAGCTGTTCTTCCAACCGGCGGGCCTGCTCCTCCTGGCGGCGTGCCTGCTCCTCCTGGCGGCGTGCCTGCTCCTCCTTGTCACGCAGTAGCTGTTCTTCCAACCGGCGGGCCTGCTCCTCCTGGCGGCGTGCCTGCTCCTCCTGGCGGCGTGCCTGCTCCTCCTTGTCCCGCAGCAGCTGTTCTTCCAACCGGCGGGCTTGCTCCTCCTGGTGACGGGCCTGCTCCTCCTGGCGACGGGCTTGCTCCTCCTGGTGGCGGGCCTGCTCCTCCTGGCGACGGGCTTGCTCCTGTAGCATCGCCATCAGCGCAGCAAAGTCTGGAGGTGCTGGCGCTGGAGATACCGTGGGCGGGCCTGCTTCCACCGTTGGCTGCTCCTGACCACCCAACCTCTCCGGCGTATTACCTCCGAAGCGCCTGCTGTCCAACTCCTGCTGGCGCTGACCCCTGGTACGGACGCCCTCTGTGTCTTCTTTCGGTAACACCGGCATTGTCCAAATCCCCAATTCTGACACCAATTGTTACGAGCCGGGGTTCTACGGAATGGAAAATGCCGATCAAACTACCACAAAACACTTTATTTATTACACCACTAATTTACACTTCACTATAAAGCTTCACTAAACACTTTTAATCGCACTTGAACTCGCAGGTATAACTCGTATTATCGCTCTGGAAATACTGATCATCCGCCACCGAAGTGCTCCGCCTTTATAGTGCGGTCATTACTCTAGACTACTCTGGAGTTTTCACGGAAGAAATATCGCGAACATTCCACACCTTCGAGATGCTTCTAGATAACACGTTGCATAGAAGTACCTTGACAGAACATTCCCGAAAGACGTTACGTAGTAGTACTGCGATTTGCTACTAGATGGCGCTGAGTTTGGTAGTCTTATTACTCGCTACGAGATGGCGTTACAGTATGTTACGAATTTATTGAAAAGTCGCTGCTCTTAATTTTTTGACGAATTATATGGTCCGATATTATAGTTCATATCTAGCGTAACGAATATATTGAAATATAATTCTGCTGCGAAGTATTTGGGTACCTTGACTGCTGCCATATATCTGATGGCGACCGTACATGACACCGCAGTAACGCGGCGTATGCGTCGCGCACGGCGTACGCGACGCTAGTGCAGCGTACTCATGTATTCCATCAGAGACGCCGCGACAACGCGACGCACGCGTCGCGTCTGCGCTGCGCATACGTTCATCGAACGCCTACGCTGGACAAACGCTAGTGTGAAGGCGCTCTAAAGAAGTTCGTTCCGGACGGGGGTCCCCCGACTGCACAATTTTTTTTAGCAGATGTGATCTATCGGACTTTCGACATAGCGTATGGTACCTACAGGGTAATTATTTGCCAGACACGATAAATTGCCTACTGACTCAGTGCTCACATAAGTTCGAAAGTTTTGTAAATTAATCAGGTGTACTGACTACTGAGCGATGACCAATAAGGCAATAAGTATTATAAACTTTAATCACTAAGGGTAATATTACTCGTAAACCGATAGTCCGAGACGCCGCGTATTACGTGGGACTAAAAATACTGGCAAATTGTAGATGTTTAAGGCGCCTCTACCTACCCCTTCGGGGATATAGGCGTGATATGTGTGTGTGGTAATAATAACGTACCTTGGTACGTTACCCTGTTTATTTTTTTACCTAAAAAAACATGTGCATTGTTGAGTTTGCAAGCATCGATATAAAAAAATATAACATTGATAAATAAGTACCTAATTGTAAGTTTATGTTAGATAAAGAGCTTGACATAAGTACAAAAACCTGAATAAAAGTACCTACATTAACAGACTCTGATCTGATTGATCGATCAGAAGGACTGCAGATTCTTTTTAGTGGTATATAACAGTTGAACTGTCTGTTGGAATTTTGGCATGATTTACAGAATGGTTATGGGTTTTCTAGGGTACCCGATAACGGAATATGCCCTTTACTACGTGGGATCAACAAAATTACTGGCAAAGTGTGGGTAAGTGTAGTTAAGTGTAGTGTAATGCACCTCTGTCTACCTCTTCGGGGATATTGTCGTGATGTATGTCTGTATGTGTCTTGGCTAAAACAAATTTATAAATAGATCACAAAAACTGATATCATCGGCGGGACTCGAACCCACGGCCTTTGCCTAACAGGGGGACTGCTCTGACCAACTGAGCTACGATGACCACTACCGACGACATCGAATTTTTGCTTCATATCATATTCATAATTTCTACATCGCGCTATTAATGTTAGCGTTAGATCCACCTACCGCAGTTCTACCGAACTGGCGGTATCAGTGTATCGTGTTACAACGATATTTAAACACTGAATTTTTAGATGAATCCTTACCAAATCCATATATTTTTGTATTTCGAAGCAATGAGTTTGCTTAAACTATTCTTAAAATATTAAGAAAGAAATTATAAATTGATCACAAAAATATATATATTTATATTTTAAGTAATAATATATATATATATATATATATATATATATTTTAAGAATAGTTTAAGCAAACTCATTGCTTTGAAATACAAAAATATATAAAACATATTTCACTGGTTTATCTCAATGGATATGTATCTGAGTTACCGAACCAGCGAAAGAATCATTTTCAAATGGTTTATTTATGTACTTAATCTATTATTTTTATAATATTGCTTGACATAAAATTGTTAATTTTGACATTGACTACATTATGTGGAAATTATATATTTTTCTCACGTCTATCCCATCGTGTGGGGTATCATTAGATAAGTCTTTTTAAAACATTAAGAGGTTGCTATAATTATTTTTTTATTGAAGCATCTGTTTGTGAGATATTTAGACCAGATAGCTCTGTTAGTTCAGGAGTTATAATAGAGGCTATTAATGGGTGACTACGGAACTCTATTCTATGCGTGGCCCGACACACACTTCGTCAGATTTTTTTACTGAGTTATATTATCTCATTAAAAGTCACATTAGTCATCATTACCGAGACGTTATCGGGCATTCAATTTTGCACACAGTGTGTACAAAATCTCTAAATAAGCAGATAGTGTTCAAATTCCCGTTTTTGTCTTTCGGTTTATTTAGTACTGAAGTAACCAAAGGTTATAAGTACCTACTACAATACATAATACATATTTCTTCCTGATGGTTTATGAATGATAGATATATTCGTTCGTTTCGTAACAAATAATTTTGTATGATAGCGAAAATCGGATATTAAATTGGATTGATATCGTATTTTCATAGGAAATAAAAAATATTCTATTATTTTGTGGTGTTTTCTCTCATTCTTCGTTTTGCCGTTAAAATAAGAGGGTAGTTTTTAAGCACATGTCCATCAATCCGTCAAATCAATTTTGTCCAAAAAGTGCTAATCGTTACATGGATGAACATGGATTTAATTCAAATAAGATAACAGTAATAGTTCCAACACACTTATAAATAACCCTGAAAATGTAATACCTACCTAGATACCTACACATCAATGTTTATAATATTACTAGCTGTCCCGGCGAACTTCGTACCGCCTGAAATTTTAGTTTTAAACCTTCCCTGGGCTTCCAGGTATATTTAAGACCAACATTAGCCAAATCGGTTCAAGTATTCCAGAGTTTTAGCGGGACAAACGAACGGTTCATTTTTATTTAAGACTAGCGGTCGCCCGCGACTTCGTCCGCGTGGTAATTTGGATATTTTCCCGTTCCCGTCGCGCCGCGTCATATTTTGAACAATTCACACAATATCTTTATAAATTGTATAATTCTGATGTATAAGCTATATTATTGTAAAGTTTCATTAAAATCCATTCAGTAGTTTTTACGTGAAAGAGTAACAAACATCCATCCATCCATACATACATACATACTTACATACTCACAAACTTTCGCGTTTATAATATTAGTAGGATAGATAACTCTATTTAAGACATGGTCGCGCCACCGTTCATCTAGTTGCAATAAAACTTTGTCAACCTATAGCTTGCACTTGCGTGAAAGTCATAGACATAATTTGGAGCCGGCAGGTAGCACTGCAATCGGGTTATAAGACTGTGCCGTGCGAAACCGGGGTGGGTCTGTTATAGCCTAGTAAACGAATAACTTGTGGATGGAAAAATCGAAAGCAGTAACTTTGGGGGGGGCACAAAGAAGGTCCCGTTTTTAGGTTTGTTTGCTTACATCTCGAAAACGGTGCTTTGTTCGAAATTGTGTTGTACGACATAATAAAAGCTAATTAAATTCTCTAGAACTTTGTCTTTTGCACTTTGTATCTATCTCCAATCATTGCAGCTATGAGCTTCTAAAGGTGGTCGATTTTCAAAGCGCGTATGTAACATATATTATTAATTTACTTAGGTAGCCATACTTTTTAGGTATTTAAAAAAGAAAGGACTACTCGGCTTGCTCCTTTGAAAGTTACACCATTGAATGAAAAATTGAGAAGCGAGCGGCTATCATAGTATGGGGACATGTTATGAGAACAGATGACAATAACGTGGTAAGAAAGGTGCAAAGTTTGAATGTAGAGGGCTTGAGAAGTCGAGGTAGGCCCAAGAAATAATGGATAAATTGCGTGAACGCGGATGTATCCAGAAAAGGAATGACTGAGGAGATGACGTGTGACAGGGATGTTTGGAGAATGAATACATGTTGCGCCGACCCCAAATAATTAGGATAAGGGCAGGCAGATGATGATGATGGTTTAGGTTTAGGTTTATTAATTATATAATAATATGTACACAATTCGTTTAGAAACTTCGGAGATTACAGCGTGTACTATGCGCGTGACATTGAATGCTCTTTTGCCTACACATTCAGGAAAATTTTATGCATAACTAAAATCTCCAAAGAATTATCATAAAGTACGTTAATAAACAAAGTAACGACAGAGGCATATGTACTTACTTATAATAGTTTGAATTAATGAGATTCAAGTGAATGTTAAATATATTAGATTTAGACACAATAATTATCTGTGTCAATGGTTTTACAGAGTCAGCATTTATTTCAAGTCAGAAATGTAAACACGATTCATTAAACATACGTAGATAGTTGTGGTTCGATACCAAAATAGTATATAGTTAGATAGAACAAAATTTTCGTCACTCACACTTAACGCTTAAGGCTCGTCCCCATTACGTGAGTAGAGATAAGTGGGCATGAGAGCAACCTAAAGGGACCCAACGCTTCCTGCAAGAGACTGTACCTGGGGATCGTGCGGAGTGTGGCCTTATACGGGGCTCCCGTATGGGCGGCGAGGTTGACGGCACCAACTCAACTCTCCTCAATAGACCGTTGAGGACCTTGGCCGTCAAAACAATAAGGGGGTACCGCACGATCTCCGGAGAGGCTGCATGTCTCTTAGCCGGGACCCCTCCATGGGACCTGGAAGAGAGGTCAACACTGCGAGGTTTCCGACGATGACACTGCACTCCAAACGTTGGTGGAGTGCAGTGGGTCTGGGTGTGAATACCCTGTCGCTGGAAACCATGTTTCAAGCCATCTCCAGCGGGAGAAGGTGGAACGTGACCGTGTCCTTCTGCGAGTAGGTTATGCTCACAAAGGAGGTGGCCGACAGAGAGGGAGCGTACCCTTCCCGTTCCGAAGTCGGCGGCCAGGGCGCTGCAGACTCAGTTACGCTCAAGACCATCGGACTTCCATGATCGGGGTCTGAGGACGGCGGGCTAGCAACTAGCCGTCCTTACAGAAGCAGGGCTGAGACCTCACTGCAAGTAGATTCACTCACCGAGCGACAAGGGAAAATACCCGACATAACCGCGTGACAGAGGCCATATTGATAGCCAAGTCCACCGGCGCCACAGGAAATTCTTCCGAGTGTGTACCTGGGGCGCCCGCACCCGGGAATGGAAGTAGGGGCGGCCGCGGCCTCGGACCGCGGACTTAAAAAGTAAACGAAAAGAAAAAAGGGGTGTGTTATAGTCGTACGTGATAACTAACATCTTTACGATAAAAGTCGATCGTTTTGAATGAATGCGGAGTTTAAATTCAGCCTTTGCCCAGTTTTGTTTCAGATAGAGCAATGATATTCAATTTAACTTGTAAAAATACTTTGTTGCGATGCAATACATCCTTTCGATACCATACAACGGAGGTTCATTTCACTAGATAATATTATTATGAGGCAAGCGCTAGGGGTAAACTGATAAGTATAAAAGTATTGTAATAAGATAATTTTTATTAAAACATTCACCAAGCTCTGACGCATATCCTCGACTGTCAGGGATGTTTTAGTTTAAATTATCGACCGAATTTTTCGTACTATAAAGGTTCGAAGCTTTGAAGAAACTCATACAGTAAAGGAATATACAAGGGACATGTGAACATTTAATACCAGATAAGCAAGGCAATAGGTAGAGTCTGTGAGAAAACAACTAGGCAATAAAAACTCAAGGTCACTGCTTTTTTTTCTAATCGTTGGGACGTCATATAAATCGCAAATTTGAGGTCTTTGAAACTGGTCTTGGTACTGTAGACGCTAGATCATAGAAATCCGCGTTAAAGACATCGACAACAACAAGAAGAACAACTACATCGCTAGACTGCTGTAACGACCTGGTTTGGACCCCGCCTGAACCATTTATTGTACAATCTTATAATAATATGAGAAGAAACCCGCACGATATACATAGTAAGCTCGGAGTTGGCTGAACTGTTTATCTCTATGGATCTCGAAAGTTTTGACCTTAACAATAACAAACAAAATATAAAAACGAATCAGTTGACAGCCACTGTTGATGGTAGATCGGTGACATCTAACCTTTGCACTCGAGATAAAAAGAAATATCACACTATGATGTAACAACATACTCTCCCGACAAAAAATATTATGTTAATTATCAATATTGTCCCTCTTTTGCCTTTAGCTCGGACTGCAGAGTATCTGTTGTGGCAATTTTGGTTTGAATTGCAGAGTTTATTTACGAGAGATAGGTACAGAAGACGTCCCACAAAGATCTTTAAGTCCCAAGCAAACAAGTGGAGCATCTGCCCATCAACGGATGAGGCTGTGGTATAACCTAAAAGCCCCTTCACTAACAATACATCGCTCCGTATAACGTGGTACCGTACCGACAACGACAAAGTTAGCTGATAAAATGTAGGCGTATAACAAACCTCATATCATACCTGTGTCTACACGAGTCTGTGTTTG
The DNA here is from genome assembly GCA_963556515.1 of Nudaria mundana. Lineage (NCBI taxonomy): Eukaryota > Metazoa > Arthropoda > Insecta > Lepidoptera > Erebidae > Nudaria > Nudaria mundana. The sequence goes on from OY748310.1 coordinate 5,658,602, forward strand.
GTAAACAGGCGTGATTGTATGTCTGATTGTAAGTTTACGAGAGTTCCAAAGATTACAACTTAGGAAGGGAATTTCGTTTAAAACAATTTCTGATATTGTTGAAAACAAAGTATCGAATTAGGTAAGGTGATTGGTCTACCGCCGGGCGCCACTGGAAATACCTTCTGCGTGCATACGAGACGCCCGGCAACGGACGTGGGAGCGGAATTTAAAAAAAAGGTGGGTGGTCTACAGCAGATGTCCTTTCCTAGAGACCTCATTATTGCTTATCACCAAAGTCATGAGTTCTTCCATAGAGGGTCATTTATGGACTGCATTAGTTCAAGTAAAAGCGCTTACGCCAATTTCATTCTGGTTTTTTTTCTGGTATAAATACGACATTCAGGATATACTCCAATAATGGAGACAGTCATGAGGGTTCCAGTAAGAATCATTGTGTCAAGTCAAAAAGCTAATTCAAGACAGTCGGCACGTGATATAGTTTTTAATTTAAGCTTCTATATTAACTAGGTATTCCCCGGAACGCGGGCGGTAACGTCGAAATAAATAAGACGTAGAACGTAATTAATAACTCAAAAACTATAAAAGCCACATATACCAAAAACTATACAGCAAAGCACGTTAATATGATCTATCTGTATGACAAATTTCAAGTCGATAGGTTTAAAATTGCGACCGGTATCGTTTTACATACATTTTCGAATGGGCCCATCTTAGAGAAGACTCCGCTACGCTCCGTCTTAATAAAAATGAATCAAAGTTCGTTTGTCTCGCTAAAACTTGGACAGATTTGGCTAATTTTGGTCTTAAAATATTCGTACCAACTCAGGGAAGGGTTAAAAGGTTAGTTTGAGGCGGTACGGAGTTCGCCGGGAGAGCTCGTTAAACATAAATGTCTATGCTCAACCATTAACAATGGCAACGGCATCAATGACATTTAAAAAAAAACAATATGATAACGTCGTCGGTAAGCAAACCTGTCTTTCAAGTGCAGGTTGAATTGCATATAATGTGGAAAAAAATTACGACGATCGCGGCACGTTATCTGTTATTATTAGTAATCTAGGTGCACCTGCTCCTGAAGCCTAGTATTATGGGATAACCGTAAGTGATGTATAGGTATCTACAGTTCCTTATATGTAAACTGTTATAGGGTTAATTAACCAGTTTTCGATGTAGACGTTCTTATTTTAAACATAGCATCGTTTCATAGAATCATTTAGGCATAAGCAAGTTAGTTTTTTTTATTTATGCTACGTCCAAATGACTTCAGGAGGAATGCAAAAACAGCCCTTTGAGTCGCTAATGTCAAAGAAGTATGCCTATCTTTACGAGTAGCTGATCCCCAACTAAAACAAGTGATCAACCATGTGGTCGAACAGTAGACCTCGCAAACATTAAAAACATAATTTGGGCTTTTTGACCCCATTTTCTCACAATCTTCTTCTTGACACCTATCTTTTGTTAAAAACTGCATTAAAATAAAAGCCCTTGTGTAGTTTAAAAGATCTAACCGAACAGACAGCGGACGTGACTTCATTTTCAATCGACTTCCAAAGAAGGAGCAGGTTCTCAATTCGACTGTATTTTTTTTTCAATGTTTGTTACCTCGTATCTTTGGACTGGATGAACCGATTTTGTTAATTGAAAGCTACTACTTCCCAAGTGGTCCCATTTCAATTTGGTCCCATTCCGACAATTAGGTGGTCCCATTTCAGTAATTTAAAGTCAGTTGTTGTGTAAATTTTTGACATGTATTTTTCCACCATGTAAAGCAATGATATTTAAAAAGTACTAGTTATCCCAGCGAACTTTGTATCGCCTCAAATACAAAAAAAAAATTCATGCAAATGTATGTATTATTAATTATAATTGAAAAACGCGACGGACGGACAGACAGACAAATTGACGTATTAAATATAATAATATAGATAATTACGTCATAGTTGTAAATATAAGAATATTTTGTTTCTAGGCCGTTTATTCATACTCTATTTACCGAATTGTTGTAAACGAAAAAAAAAACGTAAACTGGATTTGATGAGATTTTGATGAAAGCCTGTCGGGCAGCAGCGTTTTTCAACGTAATTAGGTACTTTTACTTTTTGCTTGCCAAAACCGGGACCCTATAGCAGGGAACTGGTTGTTAGTACTGATTTAATGACATTGACCTTGAAGGACTAAGTAAAATTTTCGCGTGCCTACAAATTTCCTTTATGCCATGCCTTTATGCTATGGGGTCATTGGTCAATTACTGTCATACTTTAATAAAAAAAAGTTTGTAGAAGTGACAAATGTCTGCTTTGTTTCATCAAAATAAGATCGCAAGCACAAAATTAATCTTTTTAAAAGATGTACAATGATCCGAAAGTCAAAAATACATTGAGCATGAGCAAACCAAAATATTCAATTATTTTTTCGAAAAGTATTTGAAGAAAATGAAAGTTTCAAACACTACATAACCACCTGGATTTATGAACTTTAATACAATATTAGTTCAGAAATGAATATAGAAGGAAGGTAACTGATCGAAATAATACTCCGCGGTTAAAATTTATTTCGTAAGATACTAATGAGGAAATTCGTGGACCCAGTTTGCGGTATGCTTACTCAAATAACATTGTGTACTTAAAATACCTTACTAAACGACATACTATTATTGTATTAGTTGTATTGTATTAATGTATCAGTTAATATAAATGAAAATCTCACCCTTTATTTTTAAGTTGGATTAAAAATAGAAAAAAAATAGATACTAAATAGGAAAAATAGTACAATAATAAGTATTTCATAATATTCAACTGTTATGATGAGGCTGACATTTCTATTTAGGACAAAACCCCGAAAAAATAAAAATAATAAACTTATAGATAATAAAAAATAAAAAAATACATACTAAAGAAAATTCCCAAGTAAATCCCGGCGACCGCAACAGCTATTTGGACGAAGTCATTCAAAGTGTCCTCATCAAACTTCTTCAGCAAATCACTCATGATGTAAGCTTTCACTGGTCTTGCGACGCACTGGGTCTCAACCATCTTGGTCACAGGTCTTTGAGATTAAAAAATTAACTGCACCGATAACCCGCCGACCGATAAACTAATTTGCATACAAACGACGCATGATCGAAAAAAAAAATTAATAAATATGGCGCGAATTTGTGATCGAACGTGATGTCTCGACTGTGAGTGCTACGGGAATGAAAGCATCGCGTTTTACATGCTGATCCTAGCACATAATTAATAATAATATCTAACTAAAAGAAAAGATATGAGTTGTCGATATAAATATCATTCATAAGCATAACTTAGATATGGCAGCTAGTGAATATATTTTTATTTAGTTTTTTATAGTGTTAAATAAGGGAATTTGAGAACCAGTTCCTCCTGAGTAAGTACCTGGCTGCTCTTTTTTAACTGTCGCGATTAGTGTAAGAAGGGATCACGATCAAGGCCCAGTCATTCTATTTGCAACGTTTTTTACAGTCATTATATTGTTATATCTGAGTGCACCTTATTTTAAAATTTATAAGGTAGATAATTACTCATCTTTATTCATTGCCCATCGAGTACTTTAGTGTACTCAGTTACTCACATTTGACATTTCCAGTACTGAATCACACTTGGTTGTAAATGAACTGCATGGTACAGTTAATTTGTAGGTACTTACCTAAATGTATGCAGTCATAAAAGAACATAAATAAATAATTCGATTTCGGCAAAAGGGTAATAATATTTAAAACAAATGTTTTTTTTTCGATTGGTACCGCATACAATAACGGATAATACTGGACTCTCCATTACTTCTACATTTGTGAAACTACCATAAATATTGCAGCTGGCGAAAATATCGGAAACAAACAATTTGTAACAAAATTTTAAAATACTAACATATTATATCGACTGAATTTAAAAGTCCATTCACCAAGATTTAAAGAGCCTAGCTTAACTAAACTCATCTGATCTACATATTGAGCAGAAATGTTGACTTACGGGCAGGCGAGGCTCTGGCACACATAAAAGTTCCTTACAGGCCATTAGCGGCTAGACTCGTGTCCTATTTATTCGGGACCAGAAAATAATTAATAAAACTATTGAAATGAGGTGTGTCTCTGCCTACCGCACCAGCAGTGCGAGCATGGCGGCGGCGTGTCGACATAATGTCGGTCTTACAATATCGTCGGGCTGGACTCGAACCAGCGACTGATCCCTTTCCAGGAGGAACGTTCTACCAACTGACCAAGATACCACATCTAATTTTGTGATCACTTTGTGTTAATATCTATAACGATAGCGAGTAGCGTCATTTTCTGCGATATCATTGGTGCAAACAGGTGGACCGACAATATGTCGACAAACCGTGTTCGCACTGCTGATGTAGGTCACACTATAAGTTTTGCGTAACTTAAAAAAACAACATGTTAAAACCAAAATATCATGTTTATTGCTTTTCAAAATACTCTCCTTTACATTTTAAACATTTTTTCATGCGATCGAACCATTTTTTAAAACAGGAGGACCACAGATCTGAAGGCATGTTTTCTACGTGCTGATTGAACGCTATCACTGCCTCTTCGGAGTTGGTAAAAGTGAAACCTCTCATCAAATCTTTGATTTTGGGGAAAATACAGAAATCACAGGGTGCTAGGTCGGGGCTAGGCGCAGGATGGGTCACGAGTTGTACTTTTTCGGAAGCTAAAAATGACTTTGTTTTGTTGGCCGTGTCTGAAGAAGCGTTGTCATGATGTAGGAGAACGCGGCTTTTGGGTCGTCTTTCGCGAACTATTTCTAACACCCTGGGTAAACAAATGGTAGAATACCACTCGGCACTAACACTCTTTTGATCTTCAAGTGGAATTGTACAGATGGGACCCGTAGCTGAGAAAAAAAACGAGATTATTTTTTTACCAACGTTTCTCGCCTGCCTCACTTTTGTTGGCTTGTTCTCATTTTCAATCACCCATTCACAAGATTGCTGTTTTTTTTCGGGTTCAAAACCATAAATCCACGTTTCGTCTCCTGTGACAATGTCATAAACAGCATTAGAATGTCCGTGGTCGTACTTCAGTAGCATCTGTGAGCACCATTCCACGCGAGCCCGCTTCTGCTCCGCTGTCAGTTCATGAGGGATTCAACGACAACAAAGATTCCGAACTTTCAATTCTTCGTGTAAAATTTTCTGGATTTGACTCATACCAATCCCCAATAGTCCTCGAATTGTCTCATAGGTAATCCGCGGGTTTTCTTCAATTAACCGCTTAACAGTAGCCACATTATTTTCGTTGACGGCAGTTTAAGGCCGCCCTTCACGAAATTCGTCAGGTAAAGAAACTCGACCTCTCTCAAATTCAGCAAACCATCGCCTCACGGTGCTCAGACAAGGTGCTTCTCTCCCAAAAGCATTTTGAAGACGAGCGGCACAGTCTTGCGGAGAGAGAGAACTTTTAAAATCATAAAAAATCATGTAGAACTTTGATGTGTGATAAAAAACAATTGACAAATGATTTCCCGCCAATTGTTTTTTTTTATTACTAAGAAGCTTGCAAGCAACGTTTAAAAAAATATAACATTCGAAATTCAAATAGTTCCGATTAGCTAGAAGTGCAAAACTTTTAGTGTGCCCATAGGGGCACACTAAAAGCGTGTATAGACAGGCGATGTAAAATAGTAATGCCTACTCTATGAAGAGTGAAGTTAAAAATGGTTCGAAAGTATAAATTCAATCAAAGCACCTTTATATTTTTAACAATAAGCAATAACCAACGTTTTTGGCACACAATTGAGATGAACTTGCAATTAAACGACAGTCCCTGACGTAGTTGTTGTTTGTGACGCAATAGCTGACGATGTACATGGAAGTTCTAATTGTATTTTTTTTTACTCGTAAATATTTTAAACCAAAGCCTAACAGAAGAAGGAAATAAACAATGACAAAAACATGATGAATAGCAACGTTGAAGAATAAGAAATATATTATGTAGATTATTTTGTTTTGAAGTTATCCGCCACACATCCATTGCCCCGTATGTATGCGGCCTTTCCTGCTGGGTCGGTAGCCATCCCGCATTTTTGGAGGTCGGGTTCTATCCAACGTCGTCGGTGAGTACAAAGGGCGTACTTGGGAGGAAGTCCCACAGCAGATCGCCCGCCGTCCTGAGAGATGTAAGCTTAAGCTAAACATAAGTGGAGCTTCATGAACTTACGCAGCAACTGTGACGTGTAGAAGAAATTAAAATCAAGCTACAAAATGAACAAACTTTTTTACGGTAGCGTTCTTTATGATAAGCCCGCACGCATTAGAGTTGCTTTCCTGATAATATAAGAAGCTAAAGGTGACAATTCGACTGGTCTCACTAGTAGACCTGAGCCTGAGCAAGCCCCCTTTGACCGCCTCTGGTACCTAAGTAATGCCTTAAATCAAATCGAATCCGGCAACTCTAGGAGACGCTCACAAGTCACTTTTAACCTATCGTCTCTGGTGCGTCCTATAATAAATTACTTGTAAGTAGATAATAACCGATAAACTGACATACACCTATTACTAAATACATTTATAATACCTACAGTATCTGCTTAGATCAATATCATTCAAACACTATAAGCATTGCGCTCTTTATCACATACTGGCTGAGGATCGCGGCTCCGCGTGGAATAGTTTTTCGTTCGTTCGAGCTTATTAAAATTGCCGTCACCGGGCAATAGTCCGGTCAATTTAGACCAAAAAATGAGAGTGAAGGTGCATAAAGTCCCAACAAGCTGAAAATCAGTAAAATTGTTCAGAAGAAATAAAATTTAAAAGTTGCCCATCTTTCCCGTGTATGTGTGGAAATTTTTTTATTCGAGGTCAAAGGTCCAAAAAATGACTTTTTCGCAATTTTCAGCAAAACGGTAAGTTTTATATAAAAGTAACCTAGGCAAAAATTGTAGATCTTACAATTATCTATAAAAATGCATCAAATTTTTTTCCTACGAGCCACCGTTTCGAAGATATCTATATATACAAATGGGAAATGTAATGTTTGCCCCCCTCAGCTCTCGAGAACTGCTTATGCTACAATGATGGTTGACCCCTCTATGGATAGCCCTCGATCTGGAGGCAAGCCAAAAATAGAAAATTTGACCCAGCCCTAAGGGGTCCAAAGTTATAGGCCAAATAGATATGGGGAATGTCCCCCTTAGCTCTCGAGAACTGCTTATGCTACAATGATGGTTGACCCCTCTATGGATAGCCCTCGCTCTGGAGGCAAGCCAAATTAGAAAATTTGATCTAGTCTTAAGGGGTCAAAAGTTATAGGCCAAAAAAAATTTAAAAAAATTCACACGGGAATGATGGGGAACTTTTAAATTTTATTTATAATTATGTTCTGAACAATTTTACTGATTTTCAGCTTGTTGGGACTTTATGCACCTTCGAATGTCTAAATTGACTACATTTAACAAAACATTCGAAATAATAAAAAACTGTCTACATATAACACAAAAGTTTACAAAGTATATAAATATTCAGTTTCAGGCAGGCAGTTATAATTGAATATATTTTTATGTCAACACGGGAACGAACTCACGACCTTCACTGAAAACGGTCAACACTGTTGCGCCCGCGCAGATAGGTACTTTATTGCGCTTGCAGTTATCAGGAGTTGGAGACGCGATGTAACTACTTTTGTTTGTCACGCAGCTTCCTCGTGGATCTCTTTGAGACAATGCGCAATGTAATAAAAACACTTTCGGTTCAATGACAGATTTGGGTTGTATTTTCACGCAAAGATTACCTACTTCTGTAATGTTGGAATGTAAATATTCAGAGTGGGTTGAATGTACAAAACATTCAACCCACTCTGAATATTTCCGATGGCAGATGTGCAGCATTGGGCTTGAAAATTTTGGCAGTTATAATTTAGTTTACGTGCGTGAGTGCGACACCTTGAAACATGTTTTATTAAGTTCCTAAATGGATAAATAGGAACGTAGGCAGAAGTTGGAACTGTTTGCGTCGCAGGTAGAATGGAAGAGGCAAGTACTGCGAATGATAATATCACAGCAGATAATATCACGATACCATAATTCCCTGACGTTTCGATAGAATTGCACCGAATGCACTAACCAATAGTCAACTAGTGACACCGAAACGTCGGGTCGGATCCACATTATAAGGTCACGAAGCTTAAAAAAGAGTACTGTGAATGTCTTGTATGTAGCCTTGCCAAGTGAGCTTTGGACACGCGGTTCTAGGTTGATTTTCAACGTTTTTTTTATAAAAGCCCACTGTAGTGAGGAGCTGTAGAAAAATATTGCCGATGTATCTATATAACCTCAACAAAATCTTTTATTTAAATGGCTGTGCGTGTGAGTAAATTCGTTTAGATAAAAACCGGCCAAGTACGGGTCAGACTTGCGCAGGAAGGGTTCCGTACCATTATCTATAAAAACGGTAAAGTATTCACGTTTGTTGTATGGGAGCCCCCTTTTTTTTAAGTTCCGCGGGCGATCCTACGTCCATTGCCGAGCGCCTCTGGTGAGCACACAGGGAATTTCCAGTGGCGCCCGGCGGACTTTGGCCTCTTCGGGAATTTGGTCGGGTTTCATCCCGCATCGATGCGTGAATCTGGTTGCGTGCTGCGGGACTCCAGCCCCGCAGCACGCGATCCTTCTAGCCTGCTTCTGTAAGGACGGAGGGTGACTATCCCGCCGTCCTCAGGCCCCGATCATGGAGGTCGATGGTCTTGGGCTCCCTCTCCGTCGCGCGCGTTTTACCCACTCCCGCTGGAGACCATGGCTTGAAGCATGGTCTCCAGGGAGATGGGAGCCCCCTTAAATATTTAATTTAGTAAGTATTTGTTGTTATAGCGGCAACAAGTCGGCAATACATCATCGGTAAAACCTTAAACGGTCTAACAATTACGGTTCATGAGATACAGCTTGGTGATAGACGGACAGACGGACGGATGGAAAGTGGAGGCTTGTAAAATGATATACTTTTCCATAATCAGCCTTGATTTCTGTTCTATACCTGCGCATAGATAGTAATAGCTATGATTTTATTAAAATGACTTGTAGATTTTTTTCACATTTTTTTGTAGGACGTCTTACTCGTAGTGATTCGAGCGACGGAATATACAATTTAAATAATTCCGAATTTTTAAATTTAAAGCATAGAGTTTTAAGTAAACACAAAAATTTCCTATAAGATAATAAGCACAAAAGCTCCCATACAAAGTCTTTATTAGTTGACTGTAATAGGATTCAGCAACTGCCATCACTGGTAATTTTGAGTATAAATGACCAAGTGTAGCTGAGGAAGACCAAGATCATATGACCCCAAGCATTCCTCACCTGTAATTGGTGCACCTGGCAATCGACGGTGGGTGAAGGCTCTGGCAGACAAAATGTCAGCAGTTAGCAGTAATATAGTCACCACCTTATTAAATTTGATAATTGAAATAATGTAGGCATATAATATTCCTTTGCATATCCCTAAGGGTGGGGGGTGCCAAGGGGTGCTATTAAGGGGCCTAATTTTACTATGGGCCCAAGTCATCCTCACGTGCACGCGGTGCATCTGCTAACAAACAGAAGAGGCTCTGGCAAATATACTCCCCGGAAACTGCAATAGGTTCGCCACCCATTACGTCGGGGATAACAAAATGGCGAAAGTGCTCTCTTCTCCTTCGGGGATAAAACGGTGACTAGTGTCTAGCATATCCCATTCCATAAAACTTGTGATTCTACATTAAGTGTCAATTACAATATCTAATTTTTTTTTTGTGTCATGAGTATCGAAATAATGCAAGCACTTTGTACAGGTTTTTTGATTATTTCATTGGAAAAGCCAAAAGGAATATACCTATCAGCTGTAAGTAAGTAAACAAATTAACTCACACAAAATCACGTCTTTCCCTGCTATTACTTACCAGAAGGGGTGATAGTGGGTGAGTTTACTGCAGTTTCCGGGTACTTAAGGTATATTTGCCAGAGCTTCATCTGACTGTCAGTAGGCTCCTATGTGCAAGTGAAGATGACTTGGGTTCCAGAAGCTGACTAAATACGAGGGTGGATTGAAAAGTAGTCGGCCTAACACTGATCCATTTAGTTCTAAAAATCAAATCTACTCACATTATTTAGTTCAGTTCAGACCTGTTAATTGTGTGAAATTTGAAACGTGTGCGATAATTAGTTTAATTTTTTTAAATTTATTAACAAAGCAATCTGAATCTGACATCATTTCCGCAAATGGAGCAAATCGAGCTGAGTGCCGTCATTAAGTACCTCCATAAGAAGGGGCTGTCATCAAATGCCATCCATGATGATATGGTCAGTACATTAGGGGATTGTGCTCTTTCATATTCATCCGTCAAAAAATGGATACTTAGCAGAATTCAAGCGTGGTAGAGAGAGTGTGAAAGACGAACCCCGGTCTGGAAGGCATTCGACGTCCGCTACTGACGAAAATGTTAAAAAAATACTTGACTTAATTATGGGAGACCGCAGATTGAAAATTAGAGAGATAGCCGAGATTATAGGCATCTCTTATGAACGTACTCAAAACATAATAGTCAACGTGTTGGGTTTTCACCAGGTGTCTGCGAGGTGGGTTCCGCGACTGCTTTCAATTGAGTAAAAAAGGATGCGATTGACTATTGCACGCGACTGTTTGGAGTTATTTGAAGCTGATGAATGTGATTTTTTGAATCGTTTTGTTACTATGGACGAAACATGGGTTCATTACTGTACACCGGTAACAAAACTACAATCAAAACAGTGGAAAAGACCTGGTTCACCACCCCTCAAAAAGGCTAAGTCGATTTTGTCGGCAAGTAAGGTGATGGCTTCAGTATTTTGGGACTCGAAGGGTGTGATTATGGTTGATTATCTTGAAAGGGGTCAGACTATAAACTCTGATTATTACTGCACCTTACTACGTCGTTTACGAGAGGAAATAAAAGAAAAACGTCCAGGAATGATCAGAAGAAAAGTCCTGTTTCATCAAGATAACCCTCGTGTTCACACATCTGTCCAATCAATGGCAGAAAATCACAACTGTGGCTTTGAACTGTTACCGCATCCACAAGGTGGATTCACCTGATCTGGCTCCGTCAGCCTTTTTTTCTGTTCCCTAACCTAAAAAAGCACTTGGGAGGTCAAAGATTTTTGACAAATGACGAGGTCAAAGCAGCAGTAGATGCATATTTTGACTCTAAGGAAGAATTTTTTTTTTTCAACGGGCTAAATTCTTGGAAGGAGATGGCAAAAGTGCATTGAACTTGATGGTGATTACGTTGAAAAATAAAAATATATTTAATTTATTATGTATTTATTTTCTTGGTTAGGCCGATTACTTTTCAATCCACCCCCGTAATTAAAAGATACGCTATAATATTACTGTGTGGAATGTATTGGTAAAACTTAATTGTTTTTTACTCTTGTCAGCTAGACATCATAATTACTAGATATCTAAATAGTCAGTTATTGGACCAACAAAATAGGAAATAAATTAGCATCTTTAATTATAGTCCGGTAGTCCGTCATAAGAGAGAAAAAAGGTACTTAATGTAAAAAAATAAGTCTACATAACAAAAGGTTTTATTGATGAACTTTTTTTTTCTTGTTTGGCGATCAACACATATCGAAATGCGTTCTGGACGACAAGCTGATAGGGGTGTCTTTAGATTGATATAACCCTTATGTAACACCCTGTATACTGCCGTACTGACTGTACCTACTAGAAGCTAACTACAATGGAACTGTCACATTTTACTAAGTTTTTAGTAGATTTTCTCACTGAGTCTCTAACTAAGTAGACAGGCAGGACAGTGACTAATTGAAAAATGTATATTTCAAACATACACAAAGGAAAGCCTAAAACAGGGTACTTAATAATATCATTCAATATTCAACAAAAATTTACAAAGCGAGACATTGTTTTGAAGGTACTATACTTATACAAGATTATAGAGCCTTACATTATTGAGTTATTGACAACGGATTCACATAGAGCCATGATCAAGGGGCTTGAAATAGATCCAATAAAGTATGTAAATAAAAATTTGACTAAACATAAACAAACAGTACGAAAAGACCTGTTATTATTTATTACCAGTTTAGACCGGTTATTGTAAATATGTTGGAGTTTGACTCACCAATAATATCATAAATGCTCGCAGTGTAGTTATCCATAAAATACGAAATAAAACCCATTGTTATAAACAGCTGATTACAGTCAACAAACTACACGGTAAGAACGGTCACCAAACTTAAAACTGCACATGAAACTAATATTTCTATTTTAAAATACCTCATGCGTTACCAGTATATATAATTACGCTTTGTAATGCTTTATTTTTTATTAAAATATAATAGTTTCGTCAGCGAATCGAAAACATTGCAGAAACATTTTGACATACTTGACACTTGACATTTGATTGTAAAAGTTTACTTTGACCTTGACGATTATCGTTCAGAAATCTTATCAGAATCTGTTTTGATTATTTCCACAATAGTTTCAAATTGATACAAAATTACTAAAAAAATAGCTTGTGGTGTACAAATCGATGCTATTTATAAACGATAGAGGCAATAATATTTAGTTACGTGAAAATGTAGACTTATTAATAGTCTTGTGTGCATGAAGTACCTACGCAGTAATTTTATTATAATGTACACGGCTTCACCCCCGTGGAACAGTTTTCTATACATACATTCAGTCAACAAAGTATCGAGAATGGATGATTTGTTTATGGTTCGTGTTTCGTGTTCAAATTCGTGTTTCGTGTTCCTATACAAAAAATCGCTCGTATTAGACATAATTAGATAGGTAGTTAATACTTTTATTATCTTTTCAGTGTTTTATAAGAAAATTAAGTGCGACATATGTGGAAAATTTAATTCGAGTTACGAAGTTGGATCCCGAGAGTAGAGGATTCTAAAGTAGATTCCTGAGCGGAGCTAGGGATACAAGGAACGAGATAAAACTTTTTTTTTCACGAGTAGTCTACTCTACTTTATAGTATACCATTGAATTGACTGCGAGAAAATAAGGTAAAGGTTTACACCTACATTGTATGATAGATAATTGCTGCTTTCGAACGAAATGATTCCGGAGTAAGCGACTCATTTTCATCACTGGAAGAATTTTTATTAGTTATTACAGTTATTACAACATTTTATTAGTTATTTTAAATTTTCCAATAAAACTACATACGATCTAAAATTGGCGGGTTGTGTTTGTTTTTTATATCATTGCCCCTTTTGTTTTTTTTTGTCAATGGAATGATTTCATTCAGCCTGCCAGTAGTTACATTCAGCTTTCTTTTTTTTTTGTAGTATACTTTAATTAATTTTATTTAATTAATTATTTCGTCTATTAAAGCTCGTTCCAAATTCAAATGTCATTATTCACTTGTGAGTAAATGAGCGTTTTGTTCACTGTTATCGATGAATAAAGTTCACTTTTTCGAGAGGCAATGGTATAAAAGACTATTTATGGCCCGATTTCCATTGAATGAAGCCCGGTAAGTAATTAATAACATAATTTCCATCTGTTTTGAGTCCCTTATATCATAATTAAGACAAATTTTGTTCAATTTTGTATAAAATTGTTGAACTTTATGCATAGAGATTGTTTAGTCTGTTCTGTATCGATAGTTTTTTTACCGTCACTAATTGAAACCCTGTCATTGTATAATTTGAATACTTTATTTATTTATTTTTAGATGTAGACACACGGGTAGAGTAAAACTGGAGAGCACCGGACCACCCATCCCCATCAAAAGAGGTGTAAGACAAGGTGACCCCCTATCATCTCGAATATTTATAGCAGTACTGGAATCGGTTATCAGCAAATTAAATTGGGAAAAAAATGGTATATGTTTAAAAGGTAAATATAGCAGCCACCTGAGGTTTGCCGATGACATTGTGCTACTATCAGAAAATAGCACCCAACTAGAGTCAATGTTAGAAACTTTACAACAAGCAAGCAGAGAAGTTGGACTAGAAATGAACCTGTGCAAAACGAAACTCATGACAAATGCCGCTCGAAACTTTATATGTCTAGACAACACACCCGTAGAGTACGTTGAGAGCTATATTTATCTGGGGGGAAATGTTTCCTTCCAAAAACAAAATAATGATATTGAGGTAGACAGAAGAATAACAACGACATGGAAAATGTTTTGGAGCTTAAAGGAAATTTTAAAAAGCCAGATGCCTATTAAAATCAAAAGCAAGGTCTTGGACACCTGCCTGTTACCTACACTAACCTATGGCTGCCAGACCTGGAAGTTCACCGCAAGGGTTAAAAACAAAGTCAGGTCCTGCCAGCGAAGCATGGAGAGAAGTATCACAAAAATTAGAAAATGCCAAAAAATTCGTCACACTACTATCAGACAAAAGACAGGGGAAGGAGAGGGACAGGGAGAGGAGTAGCGAGAATGAGCGACGAGCGTTGGACAATCAGCACGACGTCGTGGCCAGGCCCAGTGGGTACTCGCTCGAAAAAGAGGAAGACCTATAACAAGATAGGTGGACGACATTACACAAGTAGCAGGCAAAGACTGGCTAACAGAAGCCAAAGACCGAGACCACTGGCGTTCTCTGGAGGAGGCTTTCACCCTCACTGCTTGAGGAGTTCATGCACGTATTTTTTTATTGGAATCTTTTATTTATTTTACAATTATTATAATAATGAAATTTAATTTTAATTTTATATCTTTAATAATTATCATTTGTTTTTATTTTATTTTATTAAAATTTTACATCTTCAACAATTATCATTGAAAAAGCAATGGTACTCGTAAGTATGATGTTCAAACTTTTTTCAATTAATAGCATTATTTTCGCTAAAATCCACCTCTAAACGAGGCATTCTCAAGACTGTCTCAGAGAGAACAGCCAAATTATCATTGAAATTTAATTTAATTTTAATTATACACAACTATCAATATTTTTAATTAATTTACAAATGAATCAATTTTATGTAATTATCATAATGAACCCATACAATGTAATGCATGAAATAAAAGGCTTCCTTATTTATTTATTTTTTAGTAGATGTAGACAATGGGTCAAATTAACTGGTAAAGAAGACTTGGCTTATTTGATAATAATAATCAAATTTCCTGGCAATAAATGGATGGAAGCTGGCGCTCGGAGTTACTGGTGAAGATGACGGAGGCCTTTACCCAGACAAGGGTCCATATCTGGCTGACACCAGGCTAATGTACATTCGCCCACATTAAAAAAAGGTTTGTAGTTACCTAGTAAAACAGTGCTGGCGTTTATAGGCGTCATTTAATGACCTATATGACAAAATGTATTATTTTCATTTGTTTCAAAATTGCTAGAAAAAAAATTATGGAAGCTGGTGCTTACGAAATCACGGCTGAAAATGGAGAAGACGTTCACCTAGACAGGGATCTATATCTCGCAGCAAGACTAACGATATAATAGCAACTTGTGGAAATTACTAACAGTTATTACAATAAGTACTGTTGAGGCAACAAATACTGGTCTCACCTTGGGGCGGAGCAGGCAGGCTTCCGAACCGGTCCATACGTCACACGACGGACCGCAGGCCGGACACCTAGCCTACGAGCATCTACCAAGACACACAAGTTCTCACAACCTTTTGTACCTTTAGTTATTTTAATATAATATTTTCAACCCTTGGGGGAGTCTCAATCAATTATCAAGAACCCAGGCCCCAACAGGTACTTTAAAAGTTATGTAGGTAGTCTACTTTTAGATATATGGTAATAAAAGAGAAGTGTTGTTAATTAAAAATATTTTGTTTCATTTTCTTAATATTAATATAAATTTTCTTTAATTTCGATAATAGTACCTAGATGATGGAATGCAGCACATCCCTAGTTATTTTTCTCCTATGTTGGCTGCATTGACGAGCTGCCATTTATTTTCGAGGTTAGGTTCAAAGAGAATACAATACTACGTAAGAGGAGTTCGATTTTTGCTGAGCGCATGGCTGGTGCCTTTTTAGGTTACCTGTGGCGCTCCGCAAAAATCGGGCTCCCAGATACTCACATACCGAACAACGTTTCTTGTCCTACACCTAGAGCTAGTTAGGAATAACTAGTTCTTCTGTGCGGGACTATCAACTAATCAAGCATTACCTTGACATTGGCGAATCATCGATCAATATCGATGGAGCCACGTGTTTAAAAGAAGAAGAAGACTACGTAAGAGGTTAGGTTGGTATTAGTTATTTGATCACACTTCATATGACCAATTTTTTGTTCCGAGTCCCGCCCGTCTCGGGCTTTTAGGGCAAAATGGACGAGTCTCGTCAAAAAATACGTCTAATGAAATACGAATGATCGCCGCAACATCTATGTCCCTGCATTTTAAATCTGTAATATCTCTCAAAATATTATAGAAAGCCATTCTATTCGGATCCACTTGCAAGCCAGCTTGCAAGCCAAGTTGACTCGCTACTGTCCGATTGGTTTACACCACTGTCCTTGTTGACTGTACTTGGCTACTGTACTAAAAGCTTGACCAATGTAAACCAGCCATTAAACGTAGTGATTATTATACTCTTTGGCTTACGGTGAATCGACTTTATCAAAAACACGTGCTTATGAGTGCGTACAAAGCGGTCGAGATGTGATGGAAGATTTGCCTCGCTCTGGTAGGCCATCAACGTCTGCAACTGAAGTTAACATCGCAAAAGTGAAGGAAATAGTGACTGAAAATCCTCATTCAAGTTTGAGGGAGATAGTCGCCGAACTTTCTGTATCTCACGAGTCGATCCGTACCATTTTAAGTTTTAACTAATCATTTGGGTAAGAAACGAGTTGCCGCTCGGCTAGTCCCAAAAGACCTAAATTTTCTTCAAAAACTCAATCGCATGACTGTCGCTGAGGACATGCTAGAACGAGTCAATTCCGACTCAACATTCATGAAACGCATTGTTACTGGTGACGAAATGTGGGTTTACGAGTTTGACATGCAAACTAGTCAACAAGCTTCGCAGTGGCGCCTTCCAACGGAACCAAAACCGAAAAAACCACGCCAAAGTCGATCTAAAGTCAAAGTCATGTTGACTGTTTTCTTTGACTATCGCGGTGTTGTGCACTCGGAATTCTTGCCGGAAGGTCAAACGGTAAATAACGAATATTATTTGAGCGTTATGCGGCGTTTAAGAGAGCAAATTCGACGAAAAAGGCCAGATTTGTGGAAAGAAAATTCTTGGAAAATCGAATTTTCTTTCCACAAATCTGGCCTTTTTCACCACCACGATAATGCGCCTTCGCACAAGGCCATTATTGTGAAGGAATTTTTGCCCAAACACTCAACAAACACCATTGAGCAACCACCATATTCACCAGATATGGCTCCAGCTGACTTCTTCTTTTTCCTAAACTCAAATTACCACTCCGTGGCACCCGTTTTCAATCGGTAGAAGACATAAAGGAGCATTCGCGGCGAGGCGTCCGGAAACAGCGTTCAAAAAAAGTTTTGATTGGATTATTCGTTGGCGTAAGTGTATCGTTTCTGAAGGGTCTTGACGCAGAACGTCACTTTCGCAACATGTCATCGTGAAAAATTTTATCACTTTAGCACAATGTCACTTTCTTAGAATGTAATGTGTATGTCCCGGGTCTATGTGAGACCCGAACTTTTGGAAGGCATACATCGAAGATACAGTGGCCCTTTTATAATTATTTTATTTTTATTTATTCTTATTATAGCTTACTAAAAACGTATAAGTTCGTAAATGTTTATAAGGTTCGTAATAAATTAGACGTATTGTGTAATTTTCTACGAGTATAATTATATAGAAATCATAAACATCTTTAATACATAATAGTAAAACTAATATAATATTATCATAACTTACTAAATACCTACTGTCTTTTACTTAAATAATAATGTCTTGATGAACTTAACTAATAAGAATATGTGTTATTATTATTATATCAACATAATAAAAACAACGATTTATTTATTTTACCTCCAAATGATGAATTATGATTTAGGTCTGATTTAGTTTTGATATGTATTTTATATGAAAGAAGCAAAAATACAAAATATCACAATAATATTATTATTATTTTTCAAATCACATGAAATACATATCAATATTTGCATTACTTACGAATTCGCTTTAATTAACACCTACTCTTCAAAAAAACAATCAACTTAACTAATAATAATAAGTATGTGCTATTATTATTATTTAAAAAATTGCAAAAAAATATTTTATGCATTAATTCAGGTAATGTCAATGATTCGCGATCAAATTTCTTCAAAAGTTATTTGTATTGCTTGTCAAAATCTTTCGGTCTTCTGTATACACGGTATGTATGAAATAAACTTTCTTTGATTCGATTATCTCAATAGAGACGTTATTTTTTTAATTTGAAAACAAATAAATACAGACCGATGTATGCTTTCCAAAAGTCCCGGTCTCACATAAACCCGGGATAAGGAAATGAGAAACAAAATAATAATAATTACTTACCAGATTTTGTAAGGGTTGTTGTTGCGAAATCAACGCTTAAATGACATTTTTGCGAGTGACATTTTTGAGAAAGCGACATTTTAAGAAAGTGACATTTTTTCGAAAGTGACATTCTAAGAAAGTTACATTTTTGATAAAGTGACATTCTAAGAAAGTTACATTTTTGCGATAGTGACATTATGCTAAATTGACCAAATTTTTCACGATGACATTTTGCGAAAGTGACGTTCTGCGTCAAGACCTTCTGAAGGAGCATACTTTGAAGGTGATACAATAAATTTGGATGAATAACAAAAATTTTGTGTATTATTGATCTTTTCCCGGTACTTTCTTGACAGAGTAGTATAGTTCCCAATTCTCGCGGTAATAAATTACCGGGATAAAACGTAAAGCATTATATACACAAAAACCTTTCTCGAGAACCACTCTATCTATTGGTGAAAACCGCATCAAAATCCGTTGCATAGTTTTAGAGACATAAGCATACATAGGGACGGAAGTGACTTTGTTTTATACTATGTAGTGATAGTGACGGAGACCTTAGGAAGGTTAAAGGACTTTTAGGATATTGGTACTTCAGGAATGATGTTATTAGGTACGAAATTATAAATTAATACACATATGTAATATTTTCTCGACTACAATATTTAATATTATAACTTTATTCCACTTAAATATACAAACAACTTCACACAACATTTATCTTTCCTTCTTCTTACTTTTAGACTTTTTCTTGTGTTTAGACTTATGCTTTTTACTTTTCTTCTTTTTAGATTTTTTATTTTTTAATTCCTTTGCATCTACCCATGAATCTTCACTAGAGGAAGACCCTATCTCTATACAATCTTTCTTCTCACTATTTGTATTTTCATTTAGTAATCTGTTTTGAAGGTTTTCAGGTATTTTGGGACCATACATTTCAACATCTTCACTAGACTTTTCTTCATTCTTATTCTCTTCATTAGTTTTATTCATTTCAGTTTTAGAATCTTTAGTATTCGATGTATTATCTTTTCTCTTCCAAGAATTAATCTCATCGAAATCTATATTAGCAAAAATACCACGCGGCGGGGAATTATTTCTTTCTACATTCTTTGGGATATCAACAAAATCTGTAACTTCTTTAGTCTGTATTGTGTCTTGTATAGTTTCATCTTCACTGTCGCTTAAAAATATCGATTTATATAAATCCATTTTATCAAACTTATTAATCGTTTCAGTTACTTCGACACCCTGTGCTTTATTCTGTTCGGATTCTTTCAAAAATAGTTCAGCAACTGTCATTCTTTTCGTAAACTCTGATACAGTTTTTGAATTATCAGTAGTTGTATTTTGGACAGTATTCTGTTTGTTGATTTTCTGATTAGTTGTGATTGTATGGTTAGGTTTGGTTGAATGACTGGCCAGGGACTTAGAACCACTGAACTGACTTTGTTCTTTTGCAAAGCTGTCTTTATCGTGAACTGACGTTTCTAGGTAAGAAAATATTGAATAGGATATTTTTGGTTTGTCTTCCTTTTTCTGATCAAGCCTGTGAAAAAAAAAACAAATATACTGACGTTAAGTGACCGAGACGCCCAGGACTTTTATTGGCTGTGCCACAGCGGCTGGCACGTAAGATTTTGTTGTCTTTCATCAACATTTCATCGCAAGGCAACGGGTTGTAATTCTTTTTCAAAATTACAATATAGCTGCTACTTTTTATTAAATTCATTCAGCCATTTTGGACATAAGCATAACCCATTATAAATATGCCCGGTGGCGGCAATAGGCTTGCGCCCTATTACGTGGGACAAAAAATACTGGCAAATTGTGGGTGTTATTTTTTTTTTTTGGGCATTTTGGGCAATTTTAATTGGGCACCTCTGCTTACCCCTTTATGTGTGTTTATAAGTGACTATAAAATGTTTTAATGCTGCCGTATCGTCAAGATTGGAAGAATAACCCCAGGGAGCCGGTGGGTTTTGGTCACCAATGCGGCCTCTGTCAGGGGTTGGATCGGGTGTTACCCCGTATCTTTGGGGTCGGGATTACTTCGCGTCGGTAAGTGAAGGCATCAATTTACTAACTAAAATATGTAATTACTCCTATATCACAGAGGGGGTTGGTAGACATTTTGTCAATACTTTTATTAGTCTCACGTACATGCATACATACATACATAAAATCACGCCTCTTTCCTAGTGGGGTAGGTAGAGACCACAGAATTCCACCTGCTACGATCCTGACATACTTCTTTCGCTTCTTCAACTTTCAACTTAACCTGGCCGAACCATCTAAGCATCCCTTTTTCCACCTTGATTACTACATCTTCTGACATACCACAACATTCTCGTATCGTAGTATTTCTCATTTTGTCCATCAGAGTCACACCCAGTCCCATATAACAGGTGGGAAATCTATTACCGTAACCGAACACCATGCTACACTAGAAAAACAATATCTATAAATTATGGCTTTAAAAATATGCATTAAGAGTGTGAAATTATACAATAACACAAAATACAGTAAAAAATTGGAGAAGGCTTTCACCCGAAGAGGGAACCCATGACTGGATTAAATTATACTCAACTAACACAATAGTTCGTTCGCGATAAGAATGCAGTGAATCATCAGTGCATAGGGTGAATTCTCAGTGGAAATGACAGGACACAACCGTTGTGTTCGAAGCAATGTCTTCAACTGGACACTATGAAGATGAACTTGACCTTGTAATTTGAAAAGATTAGATTGGTTAGGGGTCATGCATTCTTATCGCGAACAAACTATAGTTAATAAGTCAATGTAACTAACAACACTAATTAATGTATCAAGGGAATTAATAAAGGCTTTATTTTACAGTAAAAAAATCCTAAAATTTGTTCGAGTTTTTTGTACAACAATTAAGATAACTAAATATCTTACCGAACACCACCAACTTCAGGCACATTAAATCGTTTGGATACAAGGGACTCAGGTTTCCACTCCGACTGCAATCTGGTCATCAACCCGTATAAGCCAAGCTGAGCCGCCTCTATCTATCAAATAAATATATTATGTTAATCACACAGCTAATCGGTGGCGTGGTCGATAGTGCATCAGCTTTCGACTCCGGAGTCTCGGGTTTGATTCCCTGGTCGAATCAAATATTTGTGTGATCGACTAATGTTTGTTTCGGAGTTTGGGTGTTTTCTATGTATATTATGTACGTATTTAGAAATATATAAGTTTGTTAATCAGTTGCCTAGATCCCATAGCACAAGCTTAAATTCGTAGCTTAGTTTGGGTTACATGACGTTATGTGAGAATGTTCAAAAATAATTATTTATTTATTTTATTTATTATTTACATATAACAAGAATCTTATCCAAATAGTATATTATATTTAACTTTGATATGACTTGATTTTAATTAAATTTTGGTTCAACTCTCTTTAGTTGACACTGTTATTTCTGCAATCTCATTTTTGCTTGAGCCCATCATTAAATTTTATCACAAACAGCTCAACGATTTTCTTCAAAAGAAGAAGGAAGGTTTTGTATTAAAGTTCGTTGCGTTGTAAATTTTAGGTGTACAGAAATCTACTTTTTAGGGTTCCGTAACCAGAGTGTAAAACGGAACCCAATTACTAATGCTCTGCTGTCCGTCCGTCTGTCACCAGGCTGTATCTCATGAATTGTAATAGGTAGATAATTGAAATTTTCACAGATAATGTATTTCTGTCTATAACAACAAATGCTAAAAAACAGAATATAAAAGGTGCAGTAATAATCAGAGTTTATAGTCTGACCCCTTTCAAGATAATCAACCATAATCACACCCTTCGAGTCCCAGAATACTGAAGTCATCACCTTACTTGCCGACAACATCGACTTAGCCTTTTTGGGGGGTGGTGAACCAGGTCTTTTCCACTGTTTTGATTGTTGTTTTGTTTCCGGTGTACAGTAATGAACCGATGTTTCGTCCATAGTAACAAAACGATTCAAAAAATTACATTCATCAGCTTCAAATAACTCAAAACAGTCGCGTGCAATAGGCAATCGCATCCTTTTTTGCTCAACTGAAAGCAGTCGCGGAACCCACCTCGCAGACACCTTGTGGAAACCGAACACGTTGACTATTACGTTTTGAGTATGTTCATAAGAGATGCCTATAATCTCGGCTATCTCTCTAATTTTCAATCTGCGGTCTCCCATAATTAAGTCGAGTATTTTTTTAACATTTTCGTCAGTAGTGGACGTCGAAGGCCTTCCAGAGCGGGGTTCGTCTCTCTACTCTCTCTGCCACGCTTGAATTCTGCTATCCATTTTTTGACGGATGAATATGAAAGAGCGCAATTACCTAATGTACTGACCATATCATCATGGATGGCTTTTTATGACAGCCCCTTCTTATGGAGGTACATAATGACGGCACGCTGCTCGATTTGCTCCATTTGCGGAAATGATGTCAGATTGCTTTGTCAATAAATTTATAAAATTAAAACTAATTATCGCACACGTTTCAAACTTCACACAATTAACAGGTCTGAACTGAACTAAATAATGTGGGTAGATTTGATTTTTAGAACTAAATGGATCAGTGTTAGGCCGACTACTTTTCAATCCACTCTCGTATATTTAAGGGGCTATCATATAACACAGTCGTGTAATTTTTGCCGTTTTGGCACGGACCCCTTCGCACGGGTCACGAGTTCAACTTAGCCGGTTTTTTTAATACTATGTTAAGAAGATTGTCATACCTGTTCCTTTGTAGCCAGCCCGTGGTTGGAGACACTTCTAGTGACCGCACACAGAGGGTTCAACGCATCGTCAGGTTCCGCGGCGTGAGTGAACCTGGACATTTGTACATTATGTTAATTAATATATTCATTTATTAGAGCCAGGGGAAGGAGATGATTGATCGATAAATTTTATGTGGACAAAGGGTGATGTAAAAAGCAACATCTAGCCGGTCTTAGGATGGGTGACCATTTCTTAAGACATTGAGACCCCTCCGTGCCTCGGAGAGCACGTTAAGCCGTCAGTCCCGGTTGTCATACGAACATCTATGGCAGTCGTTAGGGGTAGTTGGAGCCCTAAATCAAAAATCCGACCGGTTTAACTACAGAACTTCGATATTGCTCATGGGTTGTGGAGGTCAGATGGCAGGTGCTTCACGGAAAATATCGAAGTTCAGCCGAATCGCAGTTAGACTGGAAATCCGACCCCAACTGGGTTGGGAAAAGGCTCGGTGGATGATGAAAGGTTGATGTAAGAGGCTTCTCGTTACCTCAGAATAAAATAGTAAAAAAATAAATTAAAAACCCGCCAATGTCGAGCAAAAATGGCATGCATTGTGTTGTATGGGAGCCCTTAATTATTGTAGGTATTATAATTTTGAAATTGCAAACCTGAATAATAACATATCACGCCTATATCCCCGAAGGGGTAGGCAGAGGTGTATTACACACCCACAATTTGCCAGTATTTTTAGTCCCACGTAATAGAGGGCAAGCCTATTGCCGTCACATTTATAAAAGGTTATGTCCAAAATGGCCGAATGAACTTAATAAAACGTAGCAGCTATATTGTATTTTGAAAAAAATTGAACAATATAACAATATCTTACGTGACAGCCGCTATAGCACAGCCAATTACTGTCCTAAGCGTCTCGGACTAACAGTCGAAACGAACCTTCTCCTTTTTCGAAGTGGATTAAAAAATATCCTCACCTGTCACCCATAACACCACTCAGCGGTCTATACAACTTAGCAGCCTGCTCAAACTCCACCAGTTCCCTCTCTCGCTCCCACTCGCTCAGTCTATCCTTATCGCTGTCCTGCTCACACCCACCAGCCCCACCCTTTATGTACCTATCGTAACGAGCTTCCTTCTCAGGGTTGCCAGCAAAAGGTCTGAATACTTTTTTCAACTGTTGTCCAGAGTCGGCTATAGGTATGAAATCTTGGTTTATTTTTTCTGTGTTGCTAGATGTAAAATTTATTTTACGTTCTGTAATTTTCGTTAGGGGATCTTCCTTTTGTGGTGGTATTGGTAATGGAGGGTCCGGTGGAAGTAGGATAGGGTTTTCACCCAGAAGTTGTCCCCTGGCTTCTGCTGTGAGTTCGTGACGACCAAGTCCTATAATAAAGTGTTTTCTTTAATAATATGTCAATAGTAATTATTAAATTAATTGGGACATTTTGGATATAACCTATTATATGTGTCCGGTGACGGCAATAGGCTTGCTCCCTATTACGTAGAACTAAAAACACTGGCAAATTGTGGGTGTGTAATGCACCTCTGCCTTCCCCTTCGGGGATATAGGCGTGATATGTAATTATTCAAGTTTGCAATTTCAAAATTATAATACCTACAATAATTAAGGGCTCCCATACAACACAATGCATGCGATTTTTGCTCGACATTGGCGGGTTTTTAATTAATTTTTTTATTATTCTAGAAGTATATGGCTCTATTTCACTTAAGTCCCAACTCACCCTGGTCCCGCTCCTTATGCGTGGTGGGTTCGAACCTAGACCGCCTAGTCCCAGCTGGGGCCGGCACATAATCTCTAGGCAAAGCCGGCGCTGGGTATGCAGGTACTTTTGGTATGGGATTTACAGCTTTTACAAACCCCACGAGCAACTGAAAACCATGAGATACATTTTGTCTAATTATGATTTCAAAAGTTGACTATGATTATCACAGTAAAAAAATACTGTACCGCCTTGTCGAGTTTTGCCGCCATATTGTCGACAACTTCTTCAAGTTTGTGTTTGTCAAAATGCCTAACTCGTATTAGAACACTCGTAGATTATTATAAAGAAACCTACTTGTGTCCTAATTCTTTATGTAACTGTTTAATAAACTACTATTATACAATGTTAAGTTAAACATAAGCCAATATAAAGCTATACATACAGATTTCCCGCCATCTTTCTTCTTCTCCTTCTCTTTAATAGGAGTTGGACCGCCGATAGCAAAGTCGTAGTGTGATATGTCCTCTCTAGCGTATATATCGTCGTCGTCAGCTTCGAACGCCCCCACACCGAACGCTTGACCACGAATTGATACCTAATAGGATAAACTTTATACAATCTATACTAAAATTATAAAGAGAAAAGATTTGATAGCTTGTATTGTAAGGCTCCGTAACTACTGAACCAATCTCGAATTTTTTTACCTAATATGTAGCTACATTATCCCAGAGTAATATAGGCTTTTGATCTCTCGCTAGACTGTTGGATCAAGGGTCAAATAAAGAAGGCTGTCGTCCTCGACACGGCACGCATCGCGTAGGAGGTTTCTCAGTCCGTGACCTCTACCGCTGGTAGTTTGGGCCCTGCTCCGCTACTGGTGGTGGTCTGACAATAACATTCTTAAGGTACTTACAAAATAAATAATTCCTCTTACCTTCCTCCCTTTATCTTTAATAGTCAAATGACTCTTAGACCCACTCGCTTCACTGCCATACTCCCCGGTGAGGTTACCGAGCACAGAGTGACGACTCAACGGTCTATATCCCAGTCCAAAGCGATCATTCTTATTGTGTAACATGTATGGCTCGTAGTCGTCCGGTGCGAATAATGTCTCGAAATCGTATTCTGAACTGGATGAGTCTTCGTCTGAAGGTTCTTGATCCTGAAATTTTAGTAAATCATAATTTATTATTACCACAAAGTTATCTATCATCATATCAGCTACCCCAGAGGCCTCGGGTTAAGTATTTTAATGGTTTATGAAATTGTATACAATACATATTTGTCAGTACAGAGATATTTTAAAACCTTGGATAATTAGGTACTTTAGCTCTCTTTATAGATAAGATAGATTCCAGTGGGCACTGACTGAGGCTGCATAGATTGCCAAAGTCCGTTGACGCCCTGGAGTGATCATTGCAAAGGCTATCAGTGACACCCGGCAATATACAATAAAGTGGCAGACAGAGTGGCAAGCTACAGCTAGTAGTATACATACCTGTTTAAACTCCTTTGGCACATAACATCCATACACTTTATGCTGTTGTTTGGCCGTCTTCTTTTGTAACTTGGTGACCCTCTCCCCAGTGCCCTGTCCTTCCCGCCAGCCCATCGCTTTCAACATCTTTACTGCTGCAGTCTCGTGGACGGCTCTGACCAGCTGTTCTAGTACTGGCTCACCTGGAGAGAGTGAGTGAGAACTATAATGACAGACTTTCCTGATTCTGTCTTTTCCACTTGACCATTGTGGCACAAAGATTTGTGTGAACTGTATATATTAGAGGTGTCCCTGGGGTTGTCCTTCCAAGGGACGTCCAGCAATAGATGTAAGAGTGGCAAGTTAAAAAGCAAAGTTGAAGTGGTTGCTATGTATTGTATTTACAAACGAAAAGTGCCTTAGTAATTTAATCTAGTTTTCACACAAAAACTGCTTAGTTTATTATCATTATTCTTGATCAAGCAGGCAGTTGAAAAATAACTGATGATGCCTGTATCCTGCTGGTGCATACTAATTTAAGTCTTGGAGTTTAAGAAATGTTTGTCAAGTCTGTTCTTAAACTGGTTTATGTTTTGGGCTGAGAGCACGTCCTCCGGCTGCTTATTTCACTCCCTGTGTTTATGGGTGTTGTTAGTTAATAAACCAGTGAACAATTTCAGACAGTTTGAGGCTAAATTGTTCTGTAATAGTTTAATAATATCTAAGGCAAAGATGTAAGGCCCTTCACTGCGTTAAGCGGGTGCCCGTCGCGGGTACCCGACGCGGATGTGCGCGCCGTGCGCCGGCCTGCCCGGCGCGGGTCCACGCGACGGGCTCCCGTCTGTCGCAGCGACGCTAGTATAATTTTGATCGCGCGGGTGTACAGTCGAAATGGATTATTTATTGATATATTACTTAACCAAAAGACGAAGACGTGAACAAAGGCGTCAGCCAATCAACCCATATGTCACGTCTAGACTGTTGTGTGGAGAATTTGTAACCAACTTATTTCAAAGACTGTACCAGCACGGCGCGTGCGACACGGATAACGGAGCGGCGCTAAATTTTGTAGAAACAGACACGCTCGCGTGCTCCGTCGCGCGTACACACGACGCGTGTCCCGTCGAACGCGACGCGGGGCCCGCTGCCCACGTCGCGTGCGACGGCTATCCGCCTCACGCAGCGCTGCTCTTGAAATTACATGAATCAAGCACGCGGAGCGGACACCTACGACGGGAACCCGCTTAACGCAGCGAATGGGCCTAAGCCAGGAGTGGCGCGGCTGCTACTCATGCACATCCTAATGACTCACCGACCCTCAAAGATGCGTGATAGCACCAGACTATTGGGAGAGGCACTAGGTAGTCCAAGTCCTCCTTCCGAGGGCCTCCCAGGGGTACCCGGGGCCTCAGGCAATGGACTGTAGTTCAGTATTTCAAATACAAAGGTGTTTATATACCTTAGCAACTTACCAGGTATAGGTCCATCATGGAATGCTTTTTGCCGTGATCTCTTCTGTCCGGAGAAATCATTTTGTGTCTGCAGAAGGCGCGGTGCTATGCCAAACTCACCACGATCTTCTTCATCCATGAAATCTTCTGCACGTTGGTTCTGATTAATTAATAGGGATACGTTTAGGTCGAGACTATTGTTGGTAGCATTTGAAGTGTACAAACTCATTAGTTATTTGCCTTTTTTACCGACTTCAAAAAAGGAGGAGTTAAATCATCAAGGGGAGTGAATGGTACCGTCTACTAAGTTTATATTTCTATATTATCTGTACTATAAAGAGGAAATGGACTGGGGAAATGGACTAAATGGCCCACAAGAGTTGCGGGTGGATCGTCCGTCCTGCTGCCGGCGTCCCCGTTGGAAATAATAATAAAGAGGAAGGAAATGATATTACAATGAGGAAAGATTTGTTTGATTATTTATTGGTTTGAAGAGAATAGGCTCCGTAACTACTGATCTGACTATTAAAATTCTTTCACTAATATGTAGCTAGATTATCCCTGAGTAACATATAGGCTACTATTTATCCTGGTAACCTGTTTACACGTGAACCGGGAATGGGAGAACTATATGACGGGCGGAGCCGCGGCGATCATCTGTTAGGTATGTAATACAAAAGCATCTCGGAAACTTACAGAAAACTGAGCCTTCTCAGATCTAGAACTCTTGAAGCTACTTGGTGCCCAACCTTCCAACGACCCCACAGTATTCCCAAACCCTGCAGAGAATCCTCCAGTGAATGCTCCATGGAACCTTCGCCTTCCGTTCGCATCAACGGCATATTGATCCGGTTGCTGTTGGAACTTACGTTTTGTGGGCAACTCATCTGTTGAAATACTAACTTATATAAAGTATAACAGTCATAGACATTATTTTTATCCAAATCCTAGCAGACACTGTCTTCGCCCGCGCCGAGTACTTTTCTCGTAATTTAATTTCAAATATAAGTAAATATCGTGGCTTTTTTTCATCTTCGTGTCTAATAGTTTTGCTCTCCTCTGAAACTTGTCAGAAGCCCAATGTGTCTAATAAGATCTCAGCTCATTACTAAGTAAATCCGGTATTAAAAACTGTCAAATACAATTTTTTAGCAAGATCGTCTTAGTTAGCACAGCTAAGTGTAAGCGCTACATAATTCATAACACATATAACAACTATTTTTCATAATAATAAAATCAAAACAAACCTTCTTCATAAGGTTCCAATGGGGTACCATACCGTATAATATTATCATCATCGGAATCTGAACTCATTATTAGATACCGGAACAAAGATAAATTACAGAACAGTGTTTTAAGATTAGTTCTTGCTGCGGTTTCCTAATTGATACAAAATCTAAAAATTACAGTATATTGATCCTAGCGAAAAAATACAAATAAACTTGTGGATGGACCTAACTGACAGCAGAAAAGGCCAGGTTTGACATTGACAGTAGGCTGACACGACTGACAGACCAGCTACTCGTTCAGAATCTACCAAGAGATTATTCGGAAGTAATTTTGTTGCGAGGCGAGCAGGTCCGCCCGGCCATAACAGCATACCAGAATAATACGAGTGTGGATTGAAAACATTATTTAGTTCAGTTCAGTGTTAATTGTGTGAAGTTTGAAACGTGTGCGATAATTAGTTTTATGGTACTGTTACACATGCTTATTAGTAGCATGCTTATGAACTGTTTACATTTGCTAGCAATAAGCATGATATTGAATAAGCATGCTCAAAGCAAACACTACAACACACATGCCCTTTTGTAGCGTGCTTCTGTCAGTTCAAACAAAACTAGCGAACGCCTGCGGTTTCACCCGCGCGAATAGTTATTTATATATATTTGTGCCCGGTGACGGCAATAGGCTTGCCCCCTATTATTTTTGGTGGGACCACGTGGGAGTAAAAATACAGGCAAATTGTGAGTGGTAATGCACCTCTGCCTACCACTGCGGGGATATAGGCATGAAATGTATTTCATTTCGAGTTTAAAGTGAACAAAGTGTCGGGGAAATATCCTAATTACTCTGTGGTGAAGCCATGCACAATGTGTATTATCTATGGCCTAATGGTATAGAGAGAACAGAAAGAAGTTGAATGAAACGAACGAACTGCGACCCGATAATCCACAACATCAATGTGGATTGTGGATACATTTTGGAACATCCTGTTAAACCCCAAGCGGTATCATTTTACCGCACCTCCCCAGGCGACTTTAAGCCTTATTTTAATGTATTTACGTTCTACTTTTGTATGGAGAAGTTTGATAACATACGTTCTCTATAACATTTCCTTGCCATTTGAAGCATAACTTTATAATATCTGTGGTTCGATTTTTTTTCACGGCATTGAAAGTTTTACGTTTCGGCGGGTCGAGTTTTATGTGGTGTTATTATAAACACCTTGAAGTCTTTTATCAAAATATTTACGTTATTAGATAGCATAAGTCCTTGTTCTTTGAAATTCATTTGAATTTTCTTGAAATTCAGTTGAATTTCTTGAAATTCATTTGAATTCTTGTAATTTAGCTAACAACGTGGTTTCCAAATTTTGGACAATTTATAATAAATAATTTGTTTGCATTATTATTCATTTTTTGGGGCTTGATCATCAAATATATATCAATAAACCTAATGCCGTTTACAGAATCGTAAAATATGGTTTGGTTGTAGAGATATTCCTTTTTTTCTACGAGATGGTAAGACAACGTCACGATGTCATCACCCGCCCGCCACCCGCCAGTGCATTATTAAATTATATTATCGAATATTTTAATGAAAATTGTAAAGTATTAGGTATTATTGTTGTAGTATAATTGTAAAGTATTAGGTAGGTCATAGTGTTTATTCGATCGTGTTCTTGTAAAAATTAATCTAAAATACTAGCGAACGCCTGCGGTAACACCCGCTCGAATAGTTATGTGGTTCCCAATTCCCATGGGAAGATTATTTCCATTAAGATAAAGTAGTTACTAGCGGACGCCCGTGTGGAAGTTATCGGATTTCCAATTGAAAAGATATTGTGTCATATATTTTACCTTATATTGACACCCTGTATGAACTATACCAGTTCTACTTCTGTGAATCAGCTCCGAATTAGAAAGACTTAGTTTTAGTACTCACGTTAATGTATTCATTATTTACATCGACACACACATTATATAAATGTTTAAATAACTTAAATTACATTGTTTTACTACATTTTTCTCTGCATATTTTCCAGTGACAGTCCTATAAAAAACAAAATCATTCTCAGAATATTATTCAAAGATTACATTAAGAAGGTTGGTTTTCTACATAATGATACCTCATTTTAACACACCTCCTTCATTTTGTAGAAAATTATAAACTTAAATTCATCAACACTTCTTCTAAACAATAAACATAGTACAATCAAAAATAAAATATATTATGTTCCTTCTCTTCAATAAATTATAATTAAATCCTTATTAATATTAATCATAACAATTTGTGTGTCATTTATATATTAATAAACATTCAATAACTGTCTTAGTTTTTGAAATTTTATTTTGCCTAACGCTTTTGTTAGTATATCTGCTAATTGATTATCAGTATTAATTTTAGTAACATCTATTATATTCTTTTTTTCATAGTCATTAACGAAGTGATAGCTTACGTCAATGTGTTTAGAATTTTTACAGAATTTTCCATTCTTTGAAAGAGATATAGCACCACTGTTGTCTTCAAAAATTTTAATCGGTTTGGTAATATTAATATCTAAGTCACATAGTATACCAATAACAGGTAACACTTCTGTAACACAATCAGCTAATGCGTAAAATTCAGCATGCGTTGATGCTCTCGAAACAATTTTTTGTTTATGTGTCTTCCACATAACTGGATTATCAAATACTCTTAACACAATACCAGTAGTTGATTTTCTGTCATTTTTATCTGCTGCCCAATCAGCATCCACAAACGCATCTAAACAATCTTCATATTTTTCATTATAGTTTAGTACTAAATCACAAGTATGATAAAGATATTTTAATATTCGTAACGCATATTTGTAATGTGTATCACTGTAAGAGTTTTGAAAGCGACTTAAGTAATTAACGCTGTACGAAACATCTGGTCGCGTCCCACTAACAATATATAACAAAGCTCCAATTAAATTTCTGTACTTAAGTTCGTAATTCATTTCTCCAGGTTCAATTGACAAGTTCTGCTCCATTGGCGTTTCGTATTTCTTCGAATCTTTAATGTTATATTTTTCTGCTAAACTCTCTATGTATACACGTTGACTCAAAGTCATTTTCTTTAATTCTGGCTTGTAGTCAATATCTATTCCTAAGTATTGTTTTACTTTTCCCAAATCCTTCATACGAAATCTGTCACTCAGCATTTGTTTAACTTTTTTTATCGTATTCTCATTTTCGGCACAAATCAAAATATCATCTACATACAAACATATGTACGCTTTCTCCCCATTGATACAACCTGTGTACAAACAATAATCATAGTTTGATCTTTGAAAATTAATGCTTGACATATATTTGTTAAAGCATTCATACCAATCTCTTGGACTCTCTCTTAGTCCGTATAAAGCTTTTCTGAGCTTGCACACCTGATTATCTCCAATTTCATAACCATCTGGTGGGTATATATATACTTCCGATTTAATTGTTCCATTCAAGAAAGCTGTTTCTACATCCATGCATTCTATATGCCAACCTCTGACACAAGCAATTGACATCAGAGCTTTCATTGTTATCATTCTAGCCACAGGTGAGTATATTTCTTCGTTATCATTATAAACTTGTTGAAAACCTTTTGCTACTACGCGCGCTTTATATCTTCCATTTGACTTAATTCGAAAGATCCATTTCACTTCAATCAAATTTTTATCAATTGGTTCGTCAACAATCTCCCATGTCTCATTTTGTTCTAAACTGTTAATCTCTTCATTCATTGCATTCATCCACTTGTTTGCTTCTAAGCTATTTATTGCTTCTTCGTAAGTTTCTGGTACACTGGCATCACAAACATTTACATAAACTACATGATCATTAAATCTTCCTGGTAGTTTTCTTTCTCTTTTCGGACGACTTGATCCAGTCACCTCCTTACTATTAAGTTTCTTTCTTTTATCTTCTTCATCTTCTATTGTATCATAAAATTCTTCATCATTATCACTAGGTGGCGATCTTGATTTCACTTCTTCCTCAGTCTGTGTTTTCTTAGTTTCATCTCCTTTATTATCATTGTTTTCATCCTCATTGTCTGTATCTTCATTTTGAAATCGAATAACTTCAGCCTCTGGATTTATGAAAATAACATGCCTGCTTATTATAATCTTTTCGTTCACCAAGACTTTGTACCCCGTGTCTGTGTAGCCAACTAAAAAACCTTGCATGCTTTTCGGGTTCAGTTTTGAAGTTCTTTTTCTTCAGGTATTCGAACGAAACATTTGCTTCCATATAGTCTAAAATTCTTTATGTCCGGTTTTCTCCCATAAAATATTTCAAAGGGACTTTTCTTTTCTGCTGTATTTGTAAGTATCCGATTTCCTAAGTAAGCTGCTGTTAATATACATTCGGGCCAGTATTTTTTATTTAATTTTGCTTCTGACTTTAAACATCTTGCACGATCCATAACTGTTCTATTGAACCTTTCCGCAACACCATTTAATTCGTGCGTGTATGCTGGTCCGGGTTTCAAATAAATTCCATTTTCTTTGGTAAAATTATAAAAATCTGTGTTGAGGTACTCTGAACCTCTATCACATCTTATCTCCTTCACTCGTTTACCAGTTTGATTTTGCATTGTATTGACATATGTTCTGAAACATTCAAAAACTTCATTTTTATTTTTTATTATACATACTGTTGCATGTCTGCTGTAATCGTCGATAAACGAAACAAAATATCTCTGGTTATTATAACCTACCGGAGTAATCGGTCCATTCACATCTGTATGTATTATCTCCAAGATATCTGAGGCTCTTCGTCTCTTGTTTTCAAAGGGTAAATTGGTCATTTTGTTTTGTAAACAAATTTCACACTGTACGTAGTTGTCGTTTAAATTTTCTGGTAACCCATTCAAGAGTTTATGCCTACACATTTCTTTTAGTTTTGAAAAATTTACGTGACCCAAAAGACGGTGCCATTTCTCTTTCGCTGACATATCCCGATTATTTGTGTTTACATATTTTTTGTCTTTGGATTTTATTGTACCTTCCAATTCATATAATTTATTCTTTTTCCTAGCTATCGCTATCAATGTGTGCTGTGAACTATATATTAGTGCGGTTTCATTTTTAAATTTAATCATGTTGCCTTTGTTTACAATGTTTGACACGCTTAGTAAGTTTCTCTTCATATCAGGAACATAATAAACATTATCAATGTCAATGTTTTGCAACTTACAGTTCACATCACAATACATTGTTATCTTTCCTATCTTATCTGATTTTAAAGCAAAACCATCACCTACTTTAATATTTACCGGATCATCTAACTTTTTGTACTCACAAAATAATCTGTCATCATTAACGATGTGGTCGGTGCAGCCGCTATCAAGAAGCCAACTCGTTGTATTTTCATTCATTCCAGCTGTCAGTACTTCAACATTGAATCCATGTGATGAGTTTCCTGCTGTGGATTCATTATGTATATTGTTACCTTGCTGACCTCTATAGCCTCTGTAATTACGTGCTCGATAACTTCGGTGACCTCGTCCACCACGTTGAAATCTTCGATAATGTTGACCTCGTCGACTATATTGTAGTTTGGGACAATCTCTCTTAAAGTGCCCTTCCTTATTACACTCATAGCAAGTTTGTTTATACAAACTACTGCTTGCGAAGGTCTGCTCGTCGCATTCGGTATTCCTTGGTTCATTCTTTTTGTATTCCAATATGATCTTCGATTTGACATATTCAACTGTTTGGTTCTCCTTGGGCATAGCGACTACTATATTTACAATATGTTCAAATTTGGATGGTAATGACAACAGTAGATAATTTAATCGGTCTTCTTCGCTCACATTTTCACCGGCTCCTTTTAAATCATTGATTTGCTTTTCAAAAGTTTGAAAAAATTCGATAGGATTCCCATCTCTGAATTTCGTTTCCAATATTTTCCTTTTCAGTAACAGTTTATTCGCACATCCTCTAATTAAGTATAAGTCATCCAGTTTTTTTATCATATTAAACGCAGTTTCTTCCGAAATGATGATGTCTAGCTGTGAATTACTGATGCTGTTTACTATGTAGTTTTGAGCTTTCAAATTAGTTTTCTTCCATTCATTTTCTGGTATTTCTTTCGGTCTTACATCGTACTCTGTAGCCTGTTCACAATTTTTTAATTGTAGCAACAACTTTAATCTAAATTTCCATTTCTCGTAGTTGGACCCATCAAATATTGGTAATCTAAATTCTTCTTTTCCTTCCATATTTATTTTTATTCCTTCTAATTCATTAGCTCGTCAGCTCTGCTACCATGAAAAGATATTGTGTCATATATTTTACCTTATATTGACACCCTGTAAGTCCCTGTATGAACTATACCAGTTCTACTTCTGTGAATCAGCTCCGAATTAGAAAGACTTAGTTTTAGTACTCACGTTAATGTATTCATTATTTACATCGACACACACATTATATAAATGTTTAAATAACTTAATTACATTGTTTTACTACATTTTTCTCTGCATATTTTCCAGTGACAGTCCTATAAAAAACAAAATCATTCTCAGAATATTATTCAAAGATTACATTAAGAAGGTTGGTTTTCTACATAATGATACCTCATTTTAACACCAATTCCCAGGGGAACAATCCTGGGATAACAAATATTAGCCTAAAATTACGTTAGGTTCTAGAAAAATACCGATAAAGCCTGTCTTTGTCATTCCTTACCTCTGTAATGAGTTAAACCAGAACAAACAGACAGACCGACAAACAAAAGTTTTGAAAATTGTAATTACACCTATAATTTGTTAATTTTGAATTTCAAACAGTCAAATTAATTGTTTATAAGTGTATTAATGTAGACAAAATAATAAAACATGAATAAAACTCATAATTGCACTTCAACAACGATATGGTAAAAGTACCACCTCTGAGTAGTGCGGTACCTACAATACTACAAAACCTCATCTGTTTGACGTGTTGACTCTCAAAAATTGACGCTATAAAGAAACTAGCATGCTCAATAAGCAAACGTGTTCACACATGCTAAAAGCACCCCCTCTTCCAGCCGCGCTGCAGGTAGCATGCTCAAAAATCGCATGACCGTCGATTTTTAAGCATGCTCGAAATTATTATTATTATTATTAATTTTTGGTATTTCTTATAGAATACTCCCTATGACAACATAGAGGTACGGACAGGCACACGGACCAAAGTCAAGCGTGCAAGTTTTTAGTGTAGGTATTTAATTTTGAGAAGCTGAACCTAAGAATTTACGCGTAAGGCGACAGGTATTTAAAATAACTGCTTTTTGCATCAGGGCAAGGGTTGATTTAGGCATTTGAAGAGTAGTGAGGCTAGTTTGTAAGGTTTTTGGGACTACGCCTGTGGTGGATATTATTATTGGTACTATTTTTACTGTATCTACTTGCCATTGTCTTTTTATTTCAGTACCTAGATCTATGTACTTCGGCAACTTCTCTGCATGTGTCGTGTTGAGATTGTGTGTATTACAAACTGCAATATCTATTATAAATACTGAATTACCGGTTTTATCTAATAAAGTTATATCTGGTCTGTTGTAGTGTATGGTTTTATCTGTGATGATGGTTCGATCCCAATATATTCTATGTGTTGTATTTTCTAGTACGGTCTCAGGTTTGTATTTATAGTAAGCAGTTTTATTAAGGATAAATGAATGTTTGAAATGAGCTATTTGGTCATGCCTGTGTTTGTAGTCTGTTTGGACGATAGATTTACACGCGCCAGTAATATGCTGTATTGTTTCTGTACTACTTTGGCACCTTCGGCATAGATCAGTAGGTAAATTAGGGGTACGAATAATATATTTTTGGTAGTTACGTGTGTCTATGATCTGATCCTGGATAGCGATCATAAAACCTTCTGTTTCTGGAAACAACTCTCCTCGGTACAGCCAGATGTTAGACGCTTCTTTATCGACGGTTGATTGATATCAGCGAGGTGCCTACCGTGTAGTGACTTTTGTAACCATGAATCAACTTTCTGTTGTTTAGTTGTTATTTTGAGTACCATGTTTCTGTCACTCAAGTTGAGAGGTGAGTTTGCTATCAATATCTGTTACAATTTTGTGGAGTGGTGATTGTTCGGCTTTGATTTGAAAATATTGGCGTAGTTTATCGGTCAGATTATTGTGTAGGTTTTGTATGTCTATGATGCCTCTACCCGACGAGGTAGCGTGAGACGTTGTGTGCAGGATCTGGGGTGATGTTTTCTGTGAAGTGTCATATTTGTGTTAATTGTGCGTTGCAGACGAGTGAGATCTGTTTGGGACCAGTTTATAACTCCAAAGGAATAAGCTATAACTGGTATAGCGTATGTATTTATGGCTTTAACAGTGTTGCGTGCGTTTAATTGGGATCTCAAGATTTGGTTAAGTCGTGTTTTGAAGTTTTTGCTCAGTGTATCTTTCGTTAGTTTGTGTTTCATTTGCCTAGATTGATGAAATCCTAGGTATTTGTATGTACTGTGTTCGTCCATGGGTTCTATGTGTTCGCCAGATTCCAGAGTGTAAGAGTTATGTTTTACCACGGTGTATAGAGTGAATTTTACATTTATCGACGCCAAATTCCATTTTATTATCTATTGAGAATGTTTGTGTGATATCGGCTAGATTTGTAAGTTCAGTGTTATTTGTAGCGTATAGTTTGATATCGTCCATATATAATAAATGTGACAGTATATGAGATGTGTTATTGTGACGGAGTTGAAAACCTACATTAGCATTATTGAGAAGTTCAGACAGCGGGTTTAAAGCTAGACAAAACCAAAGAGGACTCAGGGCATCCCCTTGAAATATACCTCTTTGTATTTTAATTGGTGCCGTGGTGATAGGCGTGGGAGCAAATAATTTTAGTTTAGTTTTCCATTTTAGCATAACTGCACTTAAAAATGAGATTATATTTGGATGAACTTTATAGTGTTTCAGGATGTTAATTAACCAACTATGAGGAACAGAGTCAAAGGCTTTTTTATAATCAATGTACATAGTGTGAATAATTTCTGTTTCTAGTTTGAGCTTGTTTCATGACTATTGCATCTATTGTTAGTTGTTCTTTACAACCTTGGCTGTGTCTTCTACACCCTTTTTGTTGCTCTGCTAGGATATTATATGTTTCTACATGTATTATTATTATTTCGTTTATTCAATAACATTCTTATTTTATACATTTTTAAATAGATTTATAAAAAACACAAATACATTTAAAAATATAAAAAATAGTGTCCCACCAGTAGCGGAGTAGGACCCAAACTACCGGCGGTGGAGGCTACAGACTAAGAAACCTCCTAACAATACGGCACGTGTCGAGGATAACAACCTTCTGAATCTGACTCTTGATCCAACAATCTAACGAGAGTCTCTTGAGATGTTGATCGAGACTCTTCGCTATTAATCCGTTTGCCGAAACGACCACCGGGACAATGATCGTCGAGTCTACGTCCCACATGGCGGTTATCTCGAAGGACAGATCGAGGTACTTACTAAGTTTGTCCTTCTCTGCCTTCACGAGATTCTCGTCATGCGGGACGGCGATATCGACGAGCACTGCCCGACGCTGGGTCCGATCAACCAACACGATATCGGGCCTATTGGCAACAATAGTCCTGTCCGTGATGATTGATCGGTCCCAGTAGAGCAATGCACGACCATTCTCAAGAACTGGCACTGGTGTGTACTTATAGTACGGTACTTCAAACTCAATAAGGCCATATTGAAGAGCAAGTTGCTGGTGGATGATCCTGGCTACTTGATTGTGCCTATGCAAGTACTCGGTGTTAGCAAGATACGAACAACCGGAAATAATATGGCGAAGTGATTCACCAGGACGGTGGCATGCTCGACAAATGTCGACCGTACCGTCCTTCATGATGTATTTCCGATAGTTGTTCGTCTTGATAACCTCATCTGCAATTGCACAGGCAAAACCTTCAGTTTCCCCAAAGAGGTCCCCAAAACGTAGCCAGTTCACCGAAGCGAGCAGGTCTACGTCGGATCCTGTTAAGACCCGGTAGAACCGCCCGTGTAGCTCCTTACTCTTCCATACGTCCTTACGGTCTTCAGTACCTAGCACCTTTGGTTTACGCCAGTTCTCGTTAGCCAAGGAAAGAGGTGTTAGGCCCTTGTCAACCATCACGACATCGCAATGAATATCACACCCGTTCTGTAGAAAGTAATCTCTCAGACTGCACACTTCACGGTTGTGGAGGTTCTTGGCATTCAAAAAGCCTCGACCCCCCCACTTCCGCAGAATGTACAGTCTCATGACAGAAGATCGTGGGTGTAACATTCGATGCAATGTCAGTTGTTGACGGACTCGCCTATCCAGGGCGTCTAGTTCCGTTTGAGTCCACCTAAGTATGCCAAAGGAGTATAACAATAAAGGTATCACCCAACCGTTGAAAGCCCGCATTTTGTTACCACCGGACAAAGAACTGTTAAGAACTTTTGTCAGGCGGCCAAAAAAACGTTCTTTCACCGATTTCTTAATATCCTCTACCGCTATACCCAATGACTCTGACATACCTAGGTATTTGTATGTTTCGGTCTCGGAGAGAGATCTGAGAGTTATTATCTCAGAAAGTTGTAAATCCGGTGAATTTACAACCTTCCCCCGTTGTACATGCATAACCGCACACTTATCAACACCGAACTCCATCTTAATGGCATTACTAAAAACTTCCGTGGTTTTTAATAATGTCACTAAATCTTGGTGCTTCAATGTGAACAGTTTGAGGTCATCCATGTACATCAGGTGAGATATAACCTCACCCCCTCTACGAAACCGATAGCCTAGCCCTGAATCCTTCAGCAATGTGCTAAGTGGATTCAGTGCTAAACAAAACCACAATGGACTCAAACTGTCGCCCTGGAATATACCACGCTCGATCCTCATCAAGCCTTGCGGGTCAGAGGCGTGCCCACCACTACCTGGTTGACGAAGGACTGTGGTCCACTGCCCCATACACGAGACTAAGAAGGATTTAAGAGTCGGATTAATTTTATACAACTCTAAAATCCTCCTCAGCCATGAATGAGGCACCGAATCATAGGCCTTCTTGTAGTCAATCCAGGCAGTAGAGAGGGCGCCCCTACTCCGCTTGACTTGTTGGCTAATGGCCATATCAATGAGGAGTAGCTCCTTAGTACCACGAGACCCAGCCCTACATCCATTCTGAGCGTTATCTACCGCTATACCCAATGACTCTGACATACCTAGGTATTTGTATGTTTCGGTCTCGGAGAGAGATCTGAGAGTTATTATCTCAGAAAGTTGTAAATCCGGTGAATTTACAACCTTCCCCCGTTGTAGATATTATTAGATACTATGTGCGAGTTTATTTTACTTCTCAGAATAGATGTAAGGAGCTTGTAGATGGTAGGTAAGCAAGTGATGGGTCTATAGTTTTTAGGTTCCGTGGTACTACCTGATTTGTGGAGCAGGAAGGTGATGCCAGTGGTCATGAAAGCGGGTAAGGAACCAGACTCAAGGGCTTCTTGATACTGTGTTGCCAAGCGTTCATGCGAGCTCTGAACCCACTTTATCCAAAAGTTGTGCAATCCATCCGGCCCAGGACTTTTCCAGTTCGGGGCCGTACGCATTGCACAACTAACGTCTTCGGAGTCTATGGTAATAGATTCCATGGGTTCGATGATACTGCATTCACGCTCGACGACACGGATCCAGTCGCCCTCCGAATGTTCGTTGGGCACCGACCATAAGTCACGCCAAAATTGATTCATGGCGTGAGCATCTGGCAGTTGTCCGTCGTTCAAACGTTGTCCAGTTCCCTCCCACTCTCGGTACACCTTCCTTTGGTCACTTTGGAAGATGCGATTCTGCCAGTATCTATTTACACGCTCTCTATAACGACGGATACGGCTTGCCCATGCATACACTTTCTGTTTCAGAAAGTCAATACGTTCCGTGACATTGGCTAAGTATTGCTAGTTCGTAGTAGTAGTCACGAAACGCATGACCCGGGGACGACTATTTCCCCGGCTGAAAGAGATAAGCTTTGCAATGAGAGTCCTAAATGTGCCGATACGTCGCTCGATTCTTGCCTGCCATACGGGAACACCATCCGGTCGTGGTGCACGGTTAGCTTCGGGGAATTTAACGCGTGCAACACGATAAGCGGCAATGGCTCCACAGTAAAGAATCGAGTGAGTATCAAGCAAATCACTGCTAGTCCGTAAGTACGGCTCTAGCAATGCATTCAGGGCTCCCATCAACGCCAGATTTCGTTTATGCATTGGCAAGCGTGGTAGCCGCGGTCTAGAATTAGGTATAAACCTATACTGCGAGATCACATCTTCCAAAGTACTCCTCAATTGCTCGCTTACCTGGATAGATGTATCACTCGTATCATTTCCCGCGTCGGGTGCGGGCGTCGCTAACGTCACACTTGTAGCAACCGTCTGTGTCACAGGTGACGGTGCTCTCGTTGACACTGGAGCTGTACGAGTAGATAATACTTCCAGGCGTAGTCGATCAAGCACAGATTGATCCAACAACTTACATCGTTGGATAGCCCGCACTTGATCCGATAGCCGTTGGACGGCAACGGTCATTGTTGGTTCAAGAGCCTGAAACAAAGGAAGCATCCTTGAACGGTACGCAGTCAGGTTGGTTTCCCCATCTGTGGCCTCATAATATGCCCGCATGACGTTTTCATTGATGGATGAAGTCCATCGCATGCGGTGCACAATACCACCGGTAGTGGGGACCCTACTCGAAGCTGGTAGGCTTCGGGGCCCCAAACTGCTCGGCGGCCGGCCTCTCCCTCGCCGGCGTACAGGTGTTGGCGACGTCGGCGGAGAGAAATACTCGTCACTTGAAGAGCTCGACGCCTCAGCGAGCACCTGTGTCGGCGATGTGCGGTCCGGTGCCTGCGAGGCGGAGTTTAGTGACGAGTCCGGGGGTGTTAGTTGCGCATTTCTGCTTCTGGCTCTTGTTTGCATCTCAATCACTTCATTTTGAATTTAGCCATAATATTGTTGATATTTTCGTAGGTATTCATATGACATGTGTCAAATCTTCTATGTTAATTTTGTAGACTTTGTTTATTGTTATAAAATAGTATAAAATCCTTTATTTATTGACTTTTTGCTTATATTAATTTTGTATCTGAAATAATTGTATAAATTTAGGCAATAATATGTAAATAAAAATATTAAAATATTTTAAGAATGAAAATGATGTATGAGATGTTCAGAGTTGCCAGGTTATATTATGATGATGTGTTTTTAGTTTGACAGATGTATGTCCAATATATTTTAAAAAATGTTTGTATTAGGTGCACTTATCACACTTTCGGGCAAGGAGTTCCACATATGCACGACACGGTTTGGCAAAAAGTGATAAATAGGGTTGCTGTTACACTGAGGCTTGCATAATTTCATGGAGTGGCCTCTGAGTTGTTTGTTTGAGTTCATGGTAAACATGTTGTCGATATTTGGTATGTTGTAGTGCTTGTTAAGTATTTTATATGTTTCTATGAGGTCTCCTCTCGCCCTTCTCTGTTCCAGTGTGGTCAGGTTCAGTTCTCGAAGGCGTTCCTCGTAAGACATATTTTTCATAGACGTCACCATTTTAGTTGCTCTTCTTTGGACCCTTTCTAGCAGTAAAATGTCGTTTTTGAAATACGGGCTCCAAATTTGGAAGGCGTATTCTAGCAGAGGTCTTAGGTATGTTTTGTAGATGTTGAGAAACAATTCTCTGGTCATGACATAAAATGTTTTTCTAATCATGTACAACATTGAGTTGGCCTTTTTGGTAATACTTATAATGTGTTCATCCCACTTAAGGTTATGTGTGATAACAACACCGAGGTCTATTTGGGCGTCTACTGCTTGCAACGTCACAGATTCAAGCGTATACTTGTGTTTGGGATTATTGCTACCAATATGCAAAACAGTACACTTGTTTTTATTTAGTAAGATCAGCCATTCTTTGGTCCACTGCACTATCCGGTCTAGGTCTTGCTGAATAATGTTTTGAGAGACAAGTGGGTTTCCCATTATTTTGGTGTCATCTGCGAACACCGACAAGTCATAGTGAATGACGTTTTTTAAGTCCGTTATGTATAACACAAAGAGGATTGGTCCAAGCACTGAGCCCTGGGGTACACCACTACGTACGTCATGAACATCCGACAGTGTTTCACCCACCCTTACTTTGAATTTCCTGTTGGTTAGAAAATCCTCAATCCACTGAAGAAGTTGCCCACGTATTCCAAGGTGTTCAAGTTTGGCTACAAGCCTATTAAAAGGGACCCGGTCAAAAGCTTTTTCAAAGTCCAGATAAATTACATCAGTGGGCTGATGGCTGTTCCAATGACATGTCCATTTATCCAGGCAAACAAGGAGGTTCGAGAATGTAGATCTCTTGGGTACAAAACCATGTTGTTCATCGATGATGATGTGTTCTATGTTGATAAAAGCTCTCAGTTCTCTTGCTATGATTTTCTCCATAGTTCTGCAGACAATGCTTGTGAGACTGATCGGTCGATAATTAGCAGCCAGGTGTTTGTCACCTTTTTTATATATTGGTGTCACAACAGCTTCCTTCCACTCTTGAGGTAGTTTCCCAGATCTCAGTGACAGGTT
The DNA here is from genome assembly GCA_963556515.1 of Nudaria mundana. Taxonomy (NCBI): domain Eukaryota; kingdom Metazoa; phylum Arthropoda; class Insecta; order Lepidoptera; family Erebidae; genus Nudaria; species Nudaria mundana. The sequence continues at coordinate 5,702,297 of OY748310.1, forward strand.
CATAATGTGTGCCAGTTGGTGAGCCAGAACATTGCTACACCGTTTCAACAATATTGAAGGCAAAGTATCTGGTCCCATCGAGGTGGAATCACTAAATGTTTTCAAGGCTTTAGTTACTTCATTTGGGGTAAATGTAAGTGACTGTATAGAGTTTTCAACCCGACGAAACTGGATCCTTGGGATAAGTGCAGACCGTTCAATAACAAATGATTTTTCAAATTGTCGGGCAAACAGATTGGCTACCACTTTCTGATCACTTATCACGTTCCCGCTTTCATCCTTTAATGATGGTGGTATGGATACCGTCGAAGATAGTTGTTGACGCATGTAGGAGTAGAAAGCTTTCGGTCCACATTTAACTATTCCTTTTTCAAATTCCATTCGCAGATGTCTTACGGTACTCAATAGTTGATTGTTTGCTATTCTATATTTTATGTACGATTCATTGGAACCATTCGAAATGTACTGTTTCCACAATTGCTTCTTAATCTTTGCTAAGTTCAGCACGTGATGATTGATCCAAGGTTTGTTAATATTACAGTTCTTGTTTGGTCTCTTGAGTGGAATATGTGTCTCGATAACACTGTGTGTTGCTATTGCAAAGTTTTTCCAGGCATCTTCAACATCGGTTACATTGGTATCTTTAATATTTTTCTCTGCAAGTGTTTGGGATATATTAACATAATTGGCTTTAAAGTAATTTCTACGTGACTGATGTGTAACGATTTTGCTAGTAGACTGAAAACTAATTTGTGATGTCCCTACTAGTACTTGGTGATCGCTTTTACCTATATTGGGGTGATGTTCTATTTTTGTACAAAAGTTTTCTTCGTTACATAGTATTAGATCGAGTAGTGATTCCTCATCATTTCTCTTTCTGGTTACCTGTGTAACAAGCTGGTGTAAGTTACTGTTTATGAACATGTCCACAAACTGTCCATGGAGCGCATTGTATTTCTCCACATCTACATTGTACAACGGCCATTTTAAATCTGGTAGATTGAAATCTCCCATTATCAGCAGAGTATTGTTAGTTTCTGAAGCTTGTTTAATAGTTTCAAATAGTAGCCTATCCGATTCATCAAAGGTATAATGGGTTGGCCGATAGACACCTGCAATTGACATTTTGAAATTTCCATATTTTATATTCAGCCATAGTGCCTCAACCTGTGTATTATTGAAGGTGGGATGTGGGGACACTTGTATGGGTATATCGTGCAGTTTGTGTGATACATAGATAGCCACTCCCTCCCTCCCCGTCCCTTTAGCTCGATCGTGTCTGAATAAAGTGTAACCTCTGATATCTACCAAGCTGCTACTTATGGAAAGTTTCAAATGTGTCTCAGTTATAATTATAAAAGTTGGTTTTATCTTATTAATCTCTATGATGAGCAAATCTCGTTTAGCCATAATCGAAGCCAGGTTTGTGTAGAAGAAAGTGATCTCCAAGAGTCCAACGGCAGCCTTTATAGCTTTTTTCCGCTGGTTATTTTGGGGGTACCGTGGATATATTCTATGGTCAAGTCGGTTTCCCCACTGTCCAACCTTTGTTTCAGCTCATCACGCAGCTTCTGTAAATAATCACGCTGATAAGGTGTCAGATCATTTTTAGCTGATACATTGGATGGTAGCTTCTTGTTGTTTTTCAATATATTCAATGCTGTCTTTTTATTGGGGAAGATTACCTTTATTGGGCGGGGCGAAGTTTGTCTAGGCTTGCCGAGGCGGACCACAGCAACCGGACGCTCCGATTCCGGGATGCTGATCAGGGCTTGTTGAACCTGTACCTTATCATGTTCAATACATACCTCTTTGTCCCTGTCAGCATCACCCGTTTCCAGCTGACACTCGTCAATCCCAAACAGTATGACATTCGCACTTCACTTTTTTCTCTCTGCTTACTCCCCTAGGATACTCTCCATGCACGTAGATTGACTTTGCATGGCTTTTAAAGCTTCGATTTCATTTAAAAGTTGAGACACCGTGTTCCTCAAAGCCGGCAACTGACGCACTCCAAGTTCACATTCAGGGCACAAATACTTCAAGGTGGGACTCTGAAGGATCATTACTCTCAACTCAGTGGCCAGCAAACCACTACACTTTGCACATATTTGCCTTTTGCAACCGTGGCATTGTATTTTAGGGTTTTTTTCATCAAGCCTCGGTATTTCCTTATCGCATTTAAAGCAGACAGGCATATTTGAACAAATAAATTTGGACTTTAGCACTGAGGTTATGACAAATATAGATCGCCGTAATTAGCGAAAAGTTTTACGGAATAACACTTTCACTATCGTTTTAGCTTAAAAACAACACAATGTACTATCTTTTATACACAAATAACGCGAGTATGCAATTAAAACTTAAAATTCAACAGAAGGATCACAGAACACAAGTGCACTTTTCAAATGCGGGTAGACGAAAAAAAAGAATGCATGCTCATTACCAGCAATATCTCGACACACATGCTACTAGGTAGCAAGTGCTACTTTGTAGCATGCTTACGCCTCGGGCAATTAATAAGCATGTGTAACCGTACTATTAATTTTATAAATTTATTAACAACGTCGTTCGTTCGATTGTAAGATATACTTCATTTTCCATTTCATCTGGCGCACAAGCATGCTCCGATGAACGTACCACCTTGTCTCTATTATGGTTTATTTTAAATGTCAAGGTACATGTCAAGCTTACGTCTCTATTATTGTTAATTGTCACAGATGCACTGCACACTCTGATCTATTGACACACCGCCACAGAGTACCCAGAGTACTACCACTCTTATTTTTTATATTAAAATTATACCGAAATTTTCCCATCAGGAGTGTGTCCTTGCCTTTCTGATTCTTCACGAATTTTATCTCGTCTTCATTCATAGTCGTAGTAAAAAGTGAATTAATATAACAATTTAAATCAATATTACATTCACTTTGCGAAATATTCTAATGACATTTCTCACAAATCATCTATATTAATCTATACTAATATTATAAAGCTGAAGAGTTTGTTTGTTTGTTTGGTTGAACGCGCTAATCTCAGAACTGGTCCGATTAGAAAAAAATCTTTTTTAGTTATGTAATACATTTATCCAGGATATAGGCTATATAACATTACACTACGACGAGTAGGAGCGGAGCAGCAATGATATATGTTACAAAAACGGGGGAAAATTATTTCTTTTGGGAGCTTCCGTGGCGTACGCTGCTTAAATGGTTAAAGTAACGTTAAAATTGTGTACTACGAATTTATTTGCCTTAAAAAGTTCTATAAAAAAGTCCGCGATTGCATATATCTACCTCTTAGGGTTAACGCACTATAACGTAATTTATAGCAATCAAAATTGATTCAAAACAATTCATGATTTGCGAAGCTATTTTTATGCTTACGATATTAATCCTTATCCAAACAAATACGCTATACGTCATAAGAATTTAATTTAGAACAAATTAGTCCTTCGCATCATTTGATTTCAACGAATATCTTAAGAGATATTATAGATTTAGTCAAAAAGTACACTACTTTGAAGGCGGGCGACGATGTTGGAGTGCGCACTGCGCATGTGTGAGTTGGCTGCCGGCCGTAGGTCTACGAGGTGACGAGGTGCCATACCGCGCGGCTCAGACGCGTGGTCGGCTCCTTCGTCGTCGGCAATTTCTCTAACAATGTAGTTACTATTCTAAGTACTACATGATATTGTAGTATTTTCTTCCGATAATTCTTTTGGCGAGTTTTTTTATTTAAGTAGTTTATATACATAGTACCTAAATAACTAAATTTACATATCTTTGTAATAGAGAATATAATAGAAGATATAACAGAGAAACTGTTATGAACGCAATAAAACCCAAAACAATATTTTTTAGAACTTTTGTCTGAATGTTTGAACACGCTAACCTCAGAAACGGCTAAACCGATTTGAATTAGCGGTTTGGTTTTCAATCGCTTCATAAATAAAAAAGTTATGTAGATCTAAAGTAACACGCAGGCGGAGCTGCGGGCAACAGCTAGTTATGCTATAAATAGCAAAGAGAGTGTAATCACAATGTTTATAAATAGGCTTTTTAACACAAGAGTCCAGTATCTAAAAAGATAAATGGTGTGTATTATGCTACTTGCTATATTGGACATTAACTTAGTTTGTCATTTTTCTGGTTGGACATTTTTATATTTGGCCGAATTTCTAGACTTTTCTATATTTGGTAGTTTTTACAGTTTGACGTATTTATATTTGGACATATTTCAGATTAGGCGTTTCTCTAGTTGGGTATTATTATGTGATTGTACATTTTTCTTTTTGGACATAAGTCGTGCAAAGGCATAATATACTCCTTTTTATTGTGTCAGTCAATGGCATTATTCTTCTAAGGTGCATTATGGGTGTTGGGTAGTACAAGAGTTTTTTAAGAGTTTGTTTGACAAACACTGAAATTGTACCGCACTACTCAGAGGTGGTACTTTTACCATATCGTTGTTGAAGTGCATATGAGTTTTATTCATGTTTTATTATTTTCTCTACATTAATACACTTATAAATAATTAATTTGACTGTTTGAAATTCAAAAATAGCAAATTATAGGTGTACACACTACAAAAAAAACAATTTTCAATACTTTAGTTTGTCGGTCTGTCTGTTTGTTTGGCTTAACTCATTACAGAGGTAATGAATGACAAAGACAGGCTTTATCGGTATTTTTCTAGAACCTAACGTAATTTCAGGCTAATATTTTTAATCCCTGGATTGTTCCCCTGGGAATTGGAAATCCGATAACTTCCACACCGCGGGCGTCCGCTAGTAACTTAGAGCATTCAACCAACCGGAGACGCCACTAACACGCATACCCCGCTGCCAAAGGTATGAGACAGCGGGTCATACCCGTTATATAAAACTAGTTGCCGCGCCTACCGCGCCATTAGTTCGCACCGCTCACTGAGTACACTTCTCCTATTAAAATGCCGAGTTGCTGTGTATTTTGGTGTAATAAGCGATCAACGACATCAAATAAACAAAAGGATAACATTACCTTTCACCTGTAAGTATTATTTCGTTCGAATATTATCAATTAATTCATTAAATTATCAAAAATCCAAAAAAATGTTGCGAATCGACAGTGATACCATTTTATGAACTACAATCTAATCTGGGGTAATTTTTAAGCTAAGTTTTATCGTTGTTTAAAACAATACCTAAGTCATATCTTCAATTAATTTAAAGAAATATTTATTTTTAACTTACTGCAACATAATCTAGTATTTCAAAACCCTATAAAGAGTACTAACATTCAGTTTATTGAGATAATTATGTACACATAAGACGTTAATAATATGTCAAAATCACATTTGCTTTCATTATGTTGGAGCACTAAGATAGCCTTTCAACCGATAGTAGAATGCACACAGACATAATTCAAAAAAGGAGTATTATCTTACATTCGATAATAAAATATTTCGAAAAAATAAGCGATTTATTTTGTAGGAAGGTGCCACACTTCGATAGAATTAGAGCTGGGACAGCATAATCACCAATATCGATATTAATATTTCAGTACCATATTAACAATTTTATAAATGTTAATTTTTAGATTCCCAAAAGAACTAGTACTTCGTACCGCTTGGGTTCAATTTTGTGGGAACCATGTTTCGTGGGTTCCTAAACGGACGAGTACAATTTGCTCACAGCATTTTAAAAGTTTTATAATACAATCAAACAATAAGCGAAAATTTATTCAGGGCGCTGTACCAACGTTGATATTATCCAAGGTACATTTTATTATTTTACTAGTTCCTGATTTTCAGCTTAGTAGTTAACCCTACTAATATTAGGTATACATATGAAATTGGCGTTTTATATGGAGAAAGAAAAACATTTTTTTTTAGTTTCTTTATTTAATAAATCAAAGTTTGTACCGTTGTTATCTATGAACTTTGCCATTTTATAGGCAGTTCATTGATTCCTTTGCTGAAAAAGTTGCGGGAGCGAGAACCAACAAATATTTGAAGTCGTTTTATTTTGGACTGCCTCATCTGAATTGAATTTTTTTCCAATTACTAAATCATCCAAATTCCGAAAAAAGTGGTGATCAGTTGGAGCAAGGTCCGGGGAGTATGGTGGGTGATAGGAACATTATTCCAACATTCCTCCTCTACTTTCGCGACCGTCTGTTGGTCTGGTGTGGTCTAGCGTTGTCCTGAAGCAGCAGTGGCTAGAGCAGTTCACCAATCTCGGCTGATTAACGGCTAGCTATGCTGGATTTTGAAGATCAAAATGGCCAGTTCTAAAAAATACCAACTCTCAAATCTATTTCACACAAAAACCATTTGTAGGTAAATATTGACTATTTTTCAGGATGATTCTTCCAAAGAATCTGCTTGTGAACCAGGAACATCCAAGGAACCACAAGTTAAAAGAAGAAAAGTTGAGACAATTGAGCATATTCAATCATATCAAACTCAAGAATGTAAAGCTGGACAACTTCACCATAATCCACCTGGATATAATGAAACAAATTCACCAAGTACAATTTTAAGACCTAAGTTAGAAGACACACCACGGAAACTAAAATTAAAAAAACGTATAGAAAAGAAAAACAAAAAAATAAAAAGACTTTTAACACAAAACAGCTATTTAAAGAAAAAGGTTGCAGGTTTAGAAGAAATACTAAAAACCCTTTTAGAAAAATCGTTAATTAATAAAGAAGATTGTCTAGTTTTGGATAAAATAGGTATAGAAGAAAGAGAACTTCTTAATAGACAACTACTGAAAAGCAAATCTGGAAAGATACCTAGAACTAAATATTCTGCTGAACTTAGATGTTTAGCTTTAACCCTACATTTCTATTCGTCAAAAGCATATAGATTTGTGCGAAATACTTTTGGAACAAGTTTGCCAGCACCAAGGACTTTAACAAAATGGTACAGTTCCATTAACGGGCAACCAGGATTTACAAAAGAAGCGTTAGTTGCATTAAAACTAAGAGCAGAATGTAACCCCGATAAAAAGATTTTTTGTACTTTAGTTTTAGATGAAATGAAAATCAAACATTGTACAGAATACTTAACAAGTACTCGAAGACATTACGGTTACGTGGACCATGGCTTTGATTTTATATCAGATAATTCTGAAGAAGCAACTGACGCTTTAGTATTTTTATTAGTAGGAATAAATACCACTTGGAAATTACCTATAGGATACTTTTTAGTTAAGGGTATGAAGGCAAAACTAAAAGCGCAACTTGTGACTGAAGCTTTTCATTTAGTAAATGACACTGGTGTAGAGATTAAAGCATTAACGTGTGACGGCACTAAAGCGAATCTTGCTATGGCCGAAGAATTAGGCTGCTGTTTCGATGTTGACAATATACAAACCACAATTCTTGATCCACGGACAGGACAACAATGCTTTAACTTTTTGGATCCCTGCCACATGCTTAAGCTGATACGTAATGCATTCGAAAATTATAACGTTTTCATATAATCTAACACAGGAAATAAAATTCAATGGTCATATATTAAAAAATTACACGAATTGCAGGAACAGGAACTCTTTTATATGGCAAATAAATTAAAAGCCAACCACATCTTTTTTTAAACTAAAATACGTCTAACAAGTACGCCTTGCAGCTCAACTCTTCAGCACCAGTGTAGCCGATTCATTAATATTCTGTAACAATGTAATGAAGTTGGCCATGTTTGAGAACGTTGACGCGACAGCAGATTTTTTAAAATTAATTAACGATGTACTTGATAGCAAAACTTGGGGTAATGGGTTTAAACAAGCCTTGAACCTTAAAAATTATAATACTGCTTTTGCCAAACTGGACGAAGCGAAGGCAATTCTTTTAAATTTGGAGACAGAGGTTCAAAACCGTCAAAATGACACGAAAAGGCTTAATCTCTTAAAATCCCCTCGTTACACAGGCTTTCTAGGTTTTCTTGTGTGCATAGAAAGTGCAAAACTTCTATTCCAGAACATAGTTTTAAATACAGTATTAGTTAGTACAGTATTAGTATTTTCTATTATAAAAAAAATATTATGTAGTACATGTATTAAGGGGTTATGTGGTCAGCAAAATGAAAAAAGTGTAATCTTCCAAAAAAGCAGAGGTGGCCTGAAGTACGCATCAAAAGAAGTTATTGATTTATGTCGCCTTTGCGAAGTAGAGATCCGCAAACACTTAACTATTGATAAAAAAGTTGAGCACTCTTGTTCAGCACAGTGGGTTACAAATAAGGTCTTAAAAAATTTTGTTGGTAAGCCACTATTCCCTAACATCGAGGGCCATTACTTTGATAACGACTTTATTGTACACAATATAGAACTTGCAAAAACTGTGACTGAAAAGTATACCAATATTAGAATAAACTATTTGTCAAAGAAGTCTGATCCCAAGAAATGCATCAGGCATATATACACTAAGTTAATACACTTTAAAAATCAATAAAACCTTTCAAGGTAGATCATTATTTTAAGACCGTATCGCTTAAATGATAAAAAATTATATTTTTGTTTTTTAGTATTACTTTGATTTGATTACCAATTATTTTGACAATAGATTGATTATAAAAGTCATATTACGCTTTTCACTGTTTACACATTTTTGTTGTGTAAGTACCTACAAGGTAAACTACAAAATACTACATAATAACTACAGAAGATACCTATTTTACAATAAAAGTATTAAATAAAATAAAAAGCCTTTTATTTATCGCTTATTTCAAATTAATTCTTAGTTCCCTATTTATTGTTAGTTTGGTACCCGTATTTCATACGATAACCCCTTATTAGGGTCTTCATCGTCGGGTCCAAAGACTGATTAAAATAACTCTAATAGAATTTATTTTAGACAACTTTTGGTCATTTTAAAGTGCTCAATTTACAAAGACTTACAAATTATTAGCAATACCCCTGTACGCCTCATTAAAGAATGCATATTCTATTTAATAAATCAAGTCATTAAAGAATGTATATTCTATTTAATAAATAAAGTCATTAAAGAATGCATGTTCTATTTAATAAATATAATAAATATTATTTTAATGACGTTATAATACGTAAACAAAGTCATCACATAATTGATAATTATCTTCCCGCATTTGAAACACCAAAACATCGATACATAATATCGACATAGTCAAGCTCTAGCTTGTTTACATTAATGAGATGTCACTGATAGAGGTCCCTGTGTGTGAATGTGAGTGTGTGCGTATAGTTTAAATTAGTGTTCAACATTTTTGTTGTGTGAGTGCATAGCGACGTGATTCAAAATGCATTAGTAGTTAACAATTAAATTAGTGTGCGTCCCCCGTCCCCCGCTGAAAGTGGCAGACTTTTGTTCGTACAAAATAGCGTGCGTCTCTTCTCCGGTTGGTTGAATGCTCTAAGGCTAGTAACTACTTTATCTTAATGGAAATAATCTTCCCATGGGAATTGGGAACCACATAATTATTCGCGCGGGTGAAGCCGCAGGCGTTCGCTAGTACTTACTTTAGATTAGTTTTAACAATAACACGATCAAATAAACAGTATGGCCTACCTAATACTTTACACTACAACAATAATACCTAATATGTACTTTACAATTTTCTTTAAAATATTCGATAATAATCATTTAATACATAATGAGATGATGTCGCAACTTTAAAATTCGAACCAATGAATCGATGCGATGCGAAAAACCCCCTTCTTCCTCGTAGTCAAACTTTTTGGTCAAACTGGTTTGACTATGAGGAATTATGTTTCCTCGTGGTCAAACTTCATTGACATTGCAACTTTTTATCGCCCTGTATGCATGCAGTTTATGTATGTACAGTCATAGATAACTAAGATAATGTCAAACGTCAAATGCGGCGAATCTCTTTCCTACATATAATATAACTAGGTACATATGCAATGCATGCTGCTAATTGCAAATGTTGAGCGGAACAAATGTTTTATTACATATCAGAATCAGAATCGAACACTTAAATTAATTAATCGAATCAAAAAAAAACTATTTTCATTGTTGACGCACGTGTTTCCATAGCAACGATTTAATCATCTGGTTTTTCGGTGATGTCCAGGACATTTTCGGTGATTATTCCGTGGTCAGCTCTATTTTCATGATTCCAGATATATGCACTCCCGGGTATGATGTCGACCAGCATGCCAAATTTGGTCAAAATCGGTCAAGCCGTTTCGGAGGAGTAGACACACACAAACGATTTACACTTGTCGTCTAAGATTGAGCTCCGCTCAAAAATGGATCGATACCCCCCGGCACACAATACAATGTCAAACACTCTCGGAGCGGGCAACCTTTTTTTAAGCTTATGAACAAGCACTTTAATGATTGACTGTACACATTTTGAACTAAACAGCAATACAGGGAGGGTCGTTAAACAAGTTTGACCACGAGGAAACGTAATTCCTCATAGTCAAACCAGTTTGACCAATAAGTTTGACTACGAGGAAGGACCGGAAAAACCAACGATGATATAGTTCAGACCAATATTGAACCTTAATCCGTCAAAATAAAATAGCTTTTGATTGGTCTATCATTTATCCATCCACATTGATGCTGTGGATCATCGGGTCGCGGTTCGTTCGTTTCTTTCAACTCGTTCTATTCTCTCTCGCTCTCACTCATACACGGGTCGCCAGGCCTCGGTTCGTATCGTGCGGAATCGTGCCACACGAGTCACGACTCACGAGCCACGGGTCTCACTCGGTTCGTGATGAGTCGCGAACTAAACAAATGAACGGGTCATTTAGATCGTCATGAGCAGTTCGTTCGTGCAGATTTGAAAACCCGGTTCTTTTGATCCGTTCAATCAATCGCGAACGACAGTCGACGCATACTCCATTGTCCCGTCTCTTCTTACGTTAGTATTGTATTCTCTTTGATCATTTCCGCAAATGGAGCAAATCGAGCAGCGTGCCGTCATCAAGTACCTCCATAAGAAGGGGCTGTCAACAAAAGCCATTCATGATGATATGGTCAGTACATTAGGGGATTGCGCTCTTTCATATTCATCCGTCAAAAAATGGATAGCAGAATTCAAGCGTGGTAGAGAGAGTGTGAAAGACGAACCCCGCTCTGGAAGGCCTTCGACGTCCACTACTGACGAAAACGTTAAAAAAATACACGACTTAATTATGGGAGACCGCAGATTGAAAATTAGAGAGATAGCCGAGATTATAGGCATCTCTTATGAACGTACTCAAAACATAATAGTCAACGTGTTGGGTTTCCAAAGCGTATGTGAGAGGTGGGTTCCGCCGTCCGAGACTGCTTTCAGTTGAGCAAAAAAGGATGCGATTGACTACTGCACGCGACTGTTTGGAGTTATTTGAAGCTGATGAATGTGATTTTTTGAATCGTTTTGTTACTATGGACGAAACATGGGTTCATTACTGTACACCGGAAACAAAACAACAATCAAAACAGTGGAAAAGACCTGGTTCACCACCCCCCAAAAAGGCTAAGTCGATTTTGTCCGCAAGTAAGGTGATGGCTTCAGTATTCTGGGACTCGAAGGGTGTGATTATGGTTGATTATCTTGAAAGGGGTCTGACTATAAACTCTGATTATTACTGCACCTTACTACGTCGTTTACGAGAGGAAATAAAAGAAAAACGTCCAGGAATAATCAGAAGAAAATCCTGTTTCATCAAGATAACGCTCATGTTCACACATCTGTCCAATCAATGGCAGAAATTCACAACTGTGGCTTTGAACTGTTACCGCATCCACCTTATTCATCTGATCTGGCACCGTTAGACTTTTTCTGTTCCCTAACCTAAAAGAGCACTTGGGAGGTCAAAGTTTTTTGACAAATGACGAGGTCAAAGCAGCAGTAGACGCATATTTTGACTCTAAGGAAGAATATTTTTTTTTCAACGGACTAAATGCTTGGAAGGGAAGATGGCAAAAGTGCATTGAACTTGATGGTGATTACGTTGAAAAATAAAAATATATTTAATTTATTATGTATTTATTTTCTTGGTTAGGCCGATTACTTTTCAATCCACCCTCGAATTTATAATCTATGATCCCACCTGTGTTGACTAGATTTGAAGCAGAGTCTATGCACCCCGTTGTGGTTGTGGCATAGATTTACCTTACCTTACCTACCTGTACCATATCGTTATAATATGCAGATCAGTGAGTTGTGTGTGGAGTGGAGTACACAAAAATGCTTGACTCGCGCCGCACCATTGCGTACCTACCGAGCAGTCTTGAGTGGACACCAACCTTTACAGCTGGACCGATCCTGATCAGTATCACTACCCAGACAGATCACAGAATAATATAATCCACTAGCGGACACCCACGGCTTCGCCTGTGACAATTTGTTTAGGGACCTTCCTTGAACTAACACCACTCTATTCGTTAGTGAAAGCAGCATGAAAATAGGTGCAGTCGTTTTTGAGTTTATCGTGAACAGAGACGCTGCGGAGGACTTTGTAAAAGTATAAAATCTGTAGTGATAGTAGGTATGCCTAGATTGGATATGTCGCTAAGTTTGATAGTACCTAATACAAAGCGATCAACACTCAACAGACAGGTCGCAATTACTTATACGCAATTTGTCGTCAATCCATATATTTGATCAATTAATCCATAACATATTGGGTTCATAGTATCAAAGATGCAAAGATGAGAATCTCCGTGTATTAAGATTAAGGTACCTACTATTGTTTCATCATGGCACTCATGGCCAATTTGATTTACTTACTTATTATTTAGGATGAAACCTCTCTATCACATTAGGTACCTACTTAACACAAACCAAAAATTGCCTCTTACACATTGATTATTAGGTATTTTATTATCCAACAAATCTAAGTGTATAATGCCTCTGCTTGTCTCTTCGGGGAAACTGGCGTAGATATAATAATATGTAAGTAATGTATGTATATCTATTTAACAACAATTACTTAACCTTTAGATGAACATTATAAAACACATCTTATCAATATTAGAAGGCAATAGAATAAACGTCATTGTGAAATCTACGTAGCAGCCTTATCACTAAAAAGTATTGTTGTATTATTGTATTGCACCCGTGTGTTACCCCCTTAGGGCAAATAATAACGCATTTTAACATAGAAAAAGTCCTTATTGATTGCGATTATTCACAACACAATTCCACTCTATTCCATCGCAATCAATTACACAAGAAGCATTATCGATAGTCAATTGAATATAAATTACAAAAGGTCGCATCTACATGGACTCATTGTTTCTTCAAATACATACTTTAATTTTTGCTCCTGCAAAGGGTTTTAAAGCAAACATAGGTACCTACTCAATATTTGTGATTGCTTTTATAATAAAATTCAGAACATCAATCTGTTTTATTTTTTAATTTTATCAACTAACATCTAAGGCTAAGGCATTGTTTTTATTATCCAACATATCCTTAATATACTGATGTAAAATTATAACCGTTTTAAACCTATCAACTCCATTCAAACAGTCATTTAACAACTTGTACAAATTAGGTCCTGTTGAGTTCACGGTATCAGGTATAGGGTAAAGAAACGGGTCTTCATCCCCAGCTAAAATATAACAGGCTGCCCAAAAGTTATGGTCACTGAGATGGTGTTGACATATATTCTGAATGGAAAATGTGAATCCTGGTCCTAATGGTCCTCGATTATAACGTTTATACCAAAGAGGGAATTCCATCTTACGTGATATATGTTTATCTAAAACAATTATGTCTTCTAAATCAACAAAGGAGATGTCACCTGCTTCGTTTGCCACTATGTTGTCTAACGACCAATCCATTAGGTAGAATCGAAATCTGTAAGATAATATTTCAAATGTTAAGAACAATCAACCTGGGCCTACAGTAAACGGGTGGACCAAGTTCTTATGAATTATAAGAAATTTTGTAATATAATTTGGTAATGTATAAGTATAGGTATTGTCGTTAGCCAGTATTCCCTCAGTGTTGCCTAAAATTGCTCGAACTTGCATTCCTAGTATGGCAGGATTGCCACTGCAGGACCATTGATTGCAGTGGCTTGCATGTTTGTGTGACTATGACACATCAACATTAGCCCAGCTTTTCTTAGTCTCTTGTCAATCCTAGACGACACAATGATGGCATGGTCGTTTGACCATCTCACACTTATGTATATGGTAGGGTTGAAAATATCTTGAACCTAGCAAGAAATAGAGCTAACTCACCTCTCATGTTTGTATGTGAAATCCATGGCCGCTTCAATGATTTTTTGTGCATATTTCAGCTTTTTGAGATAGCTAACATTAGTCAACGTAGATAAAGACACTCCCTCATATGCTACTACTTCTAGTCTGCCACAAACACCGCCAAAAGAGGGTACTGGCCACCCCGCTGACTTTTTTAACAACTGAAAAATGGATTAAATACCATCTTCAAAAGGTAGAAAATAGATAGGTACGCAACTAAGTCAAGGTTCAAAAGTCTATTCCAATTATTAATAACTAGCTGATCACCGCAGCTCTGCCCGTGTATTTCTAGTTCCCAATTCCCACTTTACCGGCATAAATAGTAGCTTATATGTACTAGGGGATAATGTAGCCACATATTAGGAAAAGAATTCGGTTCAGTAGTTACAGAGCTTATTCAAAGCATATTATGCAAAAACTTTATTATTATTATGAATAGATACCAGTCCGAGACGGACCCAGGACTTTAATTGGCAGTGCCATAGCGGCTGTCACATAAGATTTTGTTGCCTTTCATCAACATTTCATCGCAAGGCAACAGGCTTTGCTGCTACTTTTTATCAAATTCACGTGCCCGTTGACGGCTATAGGCTTGCCCCCTATTACGTGGGACTTAAAATGCTGCCAAATTGTGGGTGTGTAATGCACCTCTGCCCACCCAATCGGGATATAGGCGTGATATGTGTCTGTGTCTGTCTATGTATAAATAATGGGAATGGACTTTTGAACCTTGACACCAACATGACATAAAGAAATATCAGGTCATGGCCTTAGATCAAAAATACCTAGATTACCGATCAGTGCTTTAAAAACGGCACCACTTCACCTCGGTCCCTATCGCTAGTGGAAGTGGACCGACTTAACGCTTCAGACGCTTTGCGACAGCGCTGGTAGTAAGACATTTCACGATATGGCGAAGCCATAGCACATCATTAGTTAATATGTTTCATCTCCAAAGTGCTTACTAGGTAATATAAAGGTAATAAATATAATAAATAAATATATTTCAGTACGTGCAAATATAAGCACGTACTTGTTATAAGCACGTAGAATGTAGCCCCACCATTTCATTGTACAATTTCCTTTGTAATTAATTAGTATACAGGATGTTACATAAGGGTTATATCAACCTGAAGGCACCCCATCAGCTGATCGCCCAGAACGCCTTTTGATATGTTTCGACCGCGAAACAAGAAAAAAAAGGTCATCATAAAAAAATTTATATGCGTTATTTCAAATCAAAACAAACGTTTCCCAACACTAGTGCTTCACGTACTTACTAAAAGACAATGGTGGGGGAAGCGGGACGCGGCGTCGTTCACCGACTGACACGCGACCTTGAAGCGAAACAGAGACAAAATGTTCTAACCAGGAGAGAGAGAGAAGATTTTTCACCGGCGCGCTTTGTTTGTACTACCTATATTTGATGGCAATGACCGAAACAGCTGATTTTAGCTAGTGTTGTTCAAACAAGAGTATTTTATTTGGTAATAATGTTTTTTTTTTGATGATTTTTTTTCTTGGTTGGCACACACATATCGAAACGGGTTCTGGTCGACCAGCTGATGTGGGTGTCTTCGGGTTGATATAACCCTTACGTAACACCCTGTATAAGTTAGGATAAACATAAATAAAACAGTCATTATTTTATACAATTTCTATTGTTTCATTGACTCGTAATATTGGTGACCACGACTGGTCTGGGCTCATTTTCCAGTGCTGATATAATTACAGGTCGACTGTTACCCTTAACAGGTGTTCAGCAAAGAATTCTGGGAAATAAGCCTATTCGTTCAGTCACTAACGCGTTCGCAATTGTAGAATAGTGATTAAAACCTACGGTTTTTTGCCTGCCGGATTTTAATCACTTACGTTTTTATTTTTAAAGTTTTTAAAGTTGTTAAAGTAAATTACGCGGTCGTTTAGACTATAAAAGTTGTTATTTTCGCGAGTTGTTACGTTAGACGAGTAACCCATTCACCATGGTTCCGCCATTGCCAGCGACACCTTCTAAAGTCGACCCAACACTCGACACAATCGCCGCGGTATCTGTAACGGACAAACTTCCGCAGTTTTGGACCGATTCGCCGCGGCTATGGTTCGCGCAATTTGAAGCAGTTATGGCACCATAGAACAAAGGGGAATACTACAAATATAACGCTGTAATATCGAAGTTGCCGAAGGAAGTCGTGCATCAAGTTGGCGACATCCTAACCAATCCACTAGCTGAGCAGAGGTATACAGTTATCAAAGGACGCTTGATAAGTTGCTACGAGGAGAGCGAAAATCGACGCTTTCATAAATTGTTATCAGAAATGGATCTCGGGGACCAGAAGCCGTCCCAGTTACTAAGAAGAATGAAAGAAGCAGGTTGCGGTAAAATTAACGACGACACAATCACTTCAATAATTGCCGTTTCAGAAGATTTAACCTTAGATAAGTTGTGTGATTTAGCCGATCGGATCCATGAAAATATCAGCTACAATAAATTCGCTACGAGATCGCCAACCGCCGATATCAATTTAATATCGGACTTAGTTGCACAAGTTGCAGAAATGCGTATAGAAATAAATGCTTTACGCAGCTCTCGCGTGCCTCGACAAATGCAACGCAGCAGATTCCATTCTCGTCCTCGTTCTAATTCACGTTCGCGGTCAATGTCACGTAATAGATCGAGCAACGGACTTTGTTTTTATCACAAAGTTTTTAAACGAATAGCGCATAAATGCATCCCACCCTATTCTTGGATTGATAGCAAACCTCATAAGAATTCGGAAAACTACAAATAGCACAAGATTCGACGGGTCTCTGTGCAATTAACCCTGCAAACCGTCTAACTATAACCAACTCAAACAGTGGTTATAGATTTTTAGTCGATACTGGGGCAAATATTTCAGTTATAAATCGCACAGACAAAAATGGCAAAGCCTGCGAATACCAATTATTCGCTGCCAATGGAACCCCAATAAGTACATATGGAGAGCGCACACTGGAACTGAACCTTGGACTGCATCGAAGTTTTAAATGGACATTTACCATTGCCGACGTCAAGATGCCAATGTTAAGAGTCGATTTTCTGGAACACTATCAATTATTAGTGGATATTCACGGACAAGCATTGATCGATAAAAAAACAGGTTTAAATGCGCCTGCGAAAAGTATGATTGCAAATATTGCATCAGTTCGATCAATCAACTCGTTGCTTCCAGAACCGATCAGGCGTTTATTAGTAAAGTACGAAGATATTACTAAACCTAGATCGATAAAAGAACCTCCTAAACATCCTTATGTTTAGGAGGTTCTTTTATTACAGCATCATATTATTACAAAAGGTTTTACAGTGGTTTCGCGAGCTCGTCCTCTACCTCCTGACAAGTACAAGATTGCAAAAAAGGAAATTCAAGACATGATTCATTTGGGAATTTGTAGACCGTCAAGTAGTGAATGGGCTTCACCCCTTCATATGGTGAAGAAGAAGAACGGCGAATGGAGAACTTGCGGTGACTACCGTGCACTCAACAAAATTACCGTTCCTGATAGGTACCCATTGCCAAGACTACTGGATTTTACATACATAGCGAGCGGAAAAACGATATTAGCAAGATAGATATCAGAAAAGCTTTTTACGCTATACCTTGCTGAACCCGACAAGACAGCTATTATTACAAGTTTTGGATTGTTTGAGTTCACAGCTTTACCCCGGGATTGCGAAATAGCGCCCAAACTTTTCAAAAATTCATGGACTCCATGTTTAGGGACTTGGAAAACGTATTTGTGTTTGTTGATGACATATTGATCGCTGACACTAGTATGGAGGAACATTACAAACAGTTAGAAGTAATATGCAAGCGACTACACGATAATGGAATTACAATTAATGTTAGTAAGTGTGAATTCGCAAAATCGGAGATTGATTTTCTTGGTTATCATGTAACGAGCCAAGGATTGACTCCCACTCCAGAGAAAATTCAAGCTCTACTGGATTACCCAAAACCACATACAGTGAAAGAGTTGCGATGTTTTTTGGGTATGATTAACTTCTACAGAAGCAGTATGCCTCACGCAGCGATACACCAAGCACCTTTAAACACGTCCAAGAAGTTGGCCCCCCACTTATCAATTACAAAAATTTTGAAAGTTGTTCTGGGTTGTTCTAGGTTTGTGCTACTTTGTTCCAAAACATTATAGAGCTAAGACTGAAATTTTCAGAGAAAATCCAAAAAAGCTAATTTCTGAGCTGGCCCCCCACTTTTAAGATATCACGATTCTGGCGGTTGTTCTGGGTTGTGCAAGTGTTTGTTCTATATTGTTCCAAAATATCGCGCCCGAAAACCAATTATTTTCGTAATTATCGCAAATAATAATTTCTGAGCTGGCCCCCCACTTTTAAGATATCACGATTCTGGCGGTTGTTCTGGGTTGTGCTAGGTATTTCTTAGCTAGACTTACTAATTATATTTAGGAATGTAGTTACTTTTTATTTTGTATTGTTAACTAAAAATTTTTTTCTTACTTTTTAGTGTTAACAAAAATTTTTTTTCTTACAAAAGGGGGAGTTACTATGGCGAAGCCATAGTACATCATTAGTTAATATGTTTCATCTCCAAAGTGCTTACTAGGTAATAAAGGCTCAGACTAGAAGAAGAATATAGACGGAACATGTAGAATAAACACGTGCAGCCTTACAAATAAAAATGTGTTATACCGGATCTATTCCATTCTTATACGAAGTATAGTTATACCAGTAATAAATTCAGAATATGTCGAGAATATTTTTTTACAAATAAACCAGGTATATCTTTTGTATAACAATTCTTCCGTTATGTCAAGATGCACGATTTGGCAACAGCGCGACCAAAGAGAAACTTGAAAAAAAAACGCATTTTGTCTATGACAACTGTATCCATTTGTCAACTTAACGTTTCTCGACCGTCTCAACCATTTTATTATTATTAGATATACAAAGTAGGCACCTGAACATTTAAGGAACTGTACCCATTCCTATTTATGTAAAACTGACCACTAGGTCCATTTACTTAGGGCACTCTAATGTGGGTGGAGTCTATCGCACCCACGACATTTTTAAATCTTGCTATAGATTCAAAATTTTCCATAACAACAAGCTGTTCATTTAAAGTCATTGGCATATTAATGTAGGTACTCGGATTTTAACTCCAAAATTGCCCTGGCTACACGACGCCATACTGTCGTAATAGACTGCTGAGTCAAACCGTGAATGTCCGCAGCATTATCTTGTACCTGGAAGGAATGAATAAGAAACGAGTTTAACATAGTAGAACTGATAAAGCATAAGCCTGTACCTACATATAGAAAACTTTTATGAGTAGGTGAAACTTCTTACCTGATTACGTCCCCATTACCTAAAAGCAATCATTATTTGCAGAACAGAAGATAATCCACCTCCACGCGTGTCCATACTGAGAGATCTACCAAATAATTGGTCTAAAAACGTTACACCAGCTTTAGAAAATCGGTATTTTAATCGGAACTGCTCATCGCTGTATAAATCAAAAGGATCTCTTTTTAAATATTTTAACTTTTCTTTGAGCCTCCATTAGGTGGATCAAGTTATTTACTTGTTCTACTTCTTCTAGTGCATTCAAGTCCATAATCAAAATCAGTCTGGTAATGAACGTTAAATACTTAAATGTGCGTAAACAAATACAAACTGTGATATTTTTAAAGTTATTCTAACTCTAAACAAGGGTACGGGCGGGAATAACTCCGGAATAACGTTTGTACGAATAGAAATGTCAAAGCTATACGGGGTATAAGCTATTCTTTGTTTATTTGTAGACATTTTGCATATTCTTAGTTAATTCTCGAGTATAACTGTTATACCACGTTTATTTGTAAGGCTGGTGAAGTCAAATGACACTTTCAATGTGTGCGTGTGACTCCGATTTCCGTGTACCGATACCACTAACGGCGTGTGCGTAATGTTGCCAGCAAATGAAAAAATCTCTATAATAATATAGTGGACATATGGAAAATTAATATTTGTTATAGTAAATGTTATCTGCAATTATTTTATGTCATTTACACAAATGATTATTATGATAAGTGCCTAAAATGGGCAAGTGTTAAAATAAATGAAAACGTGATAAACACTGAGTAAACACACTTTAATTACTAGCTTTCAAAATTTTTCTCATAATTAAAATAATTATTTTTAAGATGAATGAACAAAGCTTCATTCCAGTGTAAGTACAAAGTACAGTCAACAACAAAAGTTGATTAGCACAAAAATATTTATTATACTTTTTTACATCCCAATGCATGTACCACAGCAATGTACAAGTAATTTTAGAATCCCCAAGGACAAAGTTAATATATTTCGTGTTTTGTTTATGATTTTGTGGTCGGTTTAACAGCTATAGTGATCAACAGATAAGAATTATTGGTTAAGCTACTTTTGTCGTTGACTATACATGAAGTAGATAGATATCAATAGTAGTTAGTTTAAGACTGAGGCCTTTGTCGTGTTAGACTGAAATTAAACTACTGACACAGTAACATAAATATATTGGATCAGAACACAGACTGGGAGGTCAGACAGCGGTCAATTCCAAGATTGCCTAAACACCCAAGCCACGTATTAAGTAGATCCCGGACACATGTGATCAGGAGTTCGGGACTAACGCACGAATGATGATGATTAGAAACATCGAGGTTGTCAACATTGATGACACTGATTTTTTTTATTCAGTGCTTTATAAATTCCCATAAATACTGCAAAATATTTTGTGGAAATGATGAAAAAATTATGGCAAGTCTGTATAATATGGCGGAGGTTTTGTGTTCCTAGTTTGTGCAACTAAAATATTTAGAAAAATGTTAATAAATCTAATAAGAAATAGTTAATTACTTATGAATCGATAATCAAGCATTCTTCCTATGAATAATTGAAGTGTTTTTACACCTTTTCACCACACAATACGGCATATTTATAATATTTTGTTCAACCGTGATCGCACGTGCGTACACACTCGCTGCTCACAAAGGAGTGGCGAGCGAAATGGTAATGGTATATGGTATCCCATTGCTATATAGTATTCGTTCCGTCTGTTATTCTTTTAGTCTGAGTATAAAGGTAATAAATATAATAAATAAATATATTTCAGTACGTGCAAATATAAGCACGTACCTACTTGTTATAAGCACGTAGAATGTAGCCCCACCATTTCATTGTACAATTTCCGTTGTAATTAATTAGTATATAAGTTAGGATAAACATAAATAAAACAGTAATTATTTTATACAATTTCTATTGTTTCATTGACTCGTAATACACGATGACAAAGTTTTCGCTTAAAGATAGCAAAAAACTACTTTTTTAGAGGATGGAGTATCATACTTTCGACAAGTAAAAATCAGTTCACATTGTTAATTGCTTTTCATGTGCAATAATGCACTGCTTAAGAATATTATAACTGTGCAAACTACGCGATTGCACGGTGAAGTTAAACAACTTCGCACCTAACAAGCGCGCAACTTCACACCGCAATGTTAGAACAAGTCTCATACAGAAAGATAGAGTCGTCATTTATTTATTTTAAATTTTTGATTACTGTTTGATATATTTTTTGAATATATCTTATTTTGTTTTAAGTTTTCCCCATAATGCAATAAGACAAGAAAAATGGAGGCGTATTATAACACGTGAAAGAGAAGATAAAATGTTTACACCTAATAATTCTACTGTTGTTTGTTCATAGCATTACAAAAAGGACGTTATTTATGTTACTAAAAAAGGATTAAATAAATAAAAAATAACAGCCGTGCTAAATATTTTACAAGTTAAGGAGATATTATATTGATAATGCTTAAATACTTTGTATTCTTAATACCAAATGAGTGACCAAATTAAATCGACTTCATAATACCTCCTAGTATTTTCAAATATTTCATAAGTATCCTAGGTATGTGTACCTACCCATACATTTATTTGATTGATTGTTTGTTTTAGGTTACAGGTTGTATGTGAAAATATAATTGTTGATTTTATTTCATACTAGCGTTTTTGTAATCTTTTATCTATATAATTTATTTTATACGTTTATATGTGAATAAAACAATGTGAATTTAAGTTTATCTTTCTCATCGTATTTCATTAAAAAAAAGTATTACATGCTCCACATTCCTTTTATAACTTTAGCGCATGGAATCCGTACCAAGTTCCTATTCCGCTTGCTGACTTTCGAGGGATGCGACTACAGTGCTGTACATTGATGCTTTTGTATTATTTATTAATAATTATTTCTGTGAGGGGCTCGTGGTCTAGTGGTAACCGACAATGTTAACACATTGCAAAGGTTAAGCAACATCGACTCAGGCCGGTCTTAGGATGGGTGACCATTTCTTAAGACATTGAGACCCCTCCGTGCATCGGAGAGCACGTTAAGCCGTCGGTCCCGGTTGTCATATGTATGATGTATACTATCTGATGTATACTATCTATGATGTATATATATGGCAGTCGTTAGGGGTAGTTGGAGCCCTAAATCAAAAATCCGACCGGTCTAACTACAGAACTTCGATATCGCCCATGGGTTGTGAAGGTCAGATGGCAGTCGCTTCACGGAAAATATCGAAGTTGAGCCGAATCGCAGATAGACTGGAAATCCGACCCCAACTGAGTTGGGAAAAGGCTCGGTGAATGATGATTATTAATTATTTCTATGTCAACCATCAATGTACAATCTTGTTTATTTTATAGATGGTATTTCTAATAATTACCTATATAGTATTCGAGTGCCAAGAGTCCGCGTTGTATTTGTACTGAATCCTATATCTATAGTATTTTTGATCTAAGGTCATGGCAGTTATTTGCCATTATGCTAGTTACCTGTATTATGTAAAGGAGCTCTACTGCTATACAGTCCAATTGATTTGTTATGAGTGAATATGAATTGGTTCTTGTATGACAGTCACAGGAATGAAATACGCTGGATGCATTAGGCATGCTTACCTGTAAAATTATAGGTTCCGGATTGATGTTCAACATTGTCCAAACATAGAGCAAATCAATCTGCTTCTTTTGGTTGCTCAATATCGGGTCTACCAGATCATAGATACTGTCAGCGTGGGGGCACATCACTAGGCCTTTCCGAGGGGTAACATCAGGATTTGTTACATTATACTGTACAACATTAAGCATCTCCTTATCTAGATTTGACATATTTAGTAACTGTAAAGGTTTGCAGTTTTCCGACAGATTAAAAGTCTGACACATTTTCTTATCAAACTCCTTCAGCTCCCAATCATGAGCCAATTTCTTCATAACCACACGGCGATTTAACTTTGTAATACCGTGGTATATATTTTTGGCATTGAACATCCATGAATTGTTTGTGTCTAGGGTTATCTGATTGGAATACAGTTCCGGGCATATTGTTATACCATAACATGCTGGACATCGATTCAGATCTGTCAAACTTATAACTTTAGGTGTAGCCCAATCACCAAATAAAAGATTTGATATGTACACTAATAGTAAAACAGGTATAACTATGAAGGCTATTCTTTTACAAAATCTCCGTCGCGGTAACATTCTGTAAAACATTATTTTTTCCACTATGAATTAAATTCAGTACTGTTTTGAAACATGTCTCAAGAACTCACAGTTATGCAGTTCTATTACAGTACGTAGTTCCAAGATAAATAACTTATTCAATTCATTTATTTACAACTTGTTTATATGCTTTCATTTCATGACAAGAGATCAACACAGAGCAAAAGCTGGTACTGCTATCTCATTGACCAAAACATGACTTTTTGCTTCACTCATACAAGTCTAGGAGTATTGTTTGGTGGAATTCAGACGTCAGGAAGATTCAGTACATGATCAACTTTTCTGTTTTTTTAAGAATAGGTGCTACCTACCATTGACTTGTTTGAATTTAAGTTTGCATACAATAGATCTTACTTGTAATATTTAACAAGGAATCCAATTTTTTTTTATTTGACTCCTATCTTTTATATTTTCGTACCCAAAATATAAAATAAATAGAAACACTGCTGCGATCAGCAATTAGGTACCTACCTATGTGAGAATTTTGACAATTTGACACAGACCAGACAGATAGACCTTTTCCCAATTACAGGAAGGCTAAAGTCTTGTGGCCATACCGTCTTCGATTTTTAACCTTTCAACACTTTAACACCAAAAAATATTATATAAAGAATCCTTTACTTTTTACTTTAAACTTTTGTGTCATTCGTATCTTTAAATTCTTTTGAAGTATTATTTTCACACTAACATTCTCGATGGAAGTTACCGTTTGTGTGGGAAAAAATCCCACCTCTAGTCACATCATAAACATTTACTAAATAAAACGTGAACATGCCATGGCATCACATGGGCCAAGTCAACGTACTGTGAACCTCTTATACACGACATATACACAATATACACAACCCAGACCCAATAGTACGGCAATAGGCTCACCCAATTGACCCTATAAGGCTATGACCAGAGCTATGAATGACACAATGTGGTCAAAATAAACACTTCTGTCTACTCCTTCGGTCATAGGTATAGACGTGATTTAGATATTGTGTTATTTTGTGTGTTAAAAATACTTAAGTGTATATAAATATTTAATTTTCTCCATTTGTTTTTATCTTTTCCATCGACCGGTGTTATTCTGGGCGTAGAGGTAGGACCAACGCGCAATTAATGACCCAATTTGTTTAATACGAGTAGAACACACTGTTGACATTTTCATGATATTTCCATACTTATCCATTGGTTGTTCTCTTCACCGTCGATCGGTGCTATTCTGAGCGTAGAAGAAGGACCAACACGCAATTAATGATGACCCAATTTGTTTAATAGGTCACATTGTCATGATATTTTGTTAAATAAGTACTAATTAGTTAAACACTCGGAGGCATACAGGACGTGCTTTGTCGATGATCTACAGTTTTACACTACACCATAGAGTAAGGTAATATATAGGAAACACTGCACTACACTAATCTACGCTCATAATACTTAATCCTACTAATATTATAAACGCGAAAGTTTGTGAGTATGTAAGTACGTAGGCCACACTATAAGTTTTGCGTAACAAAAAAACAACATGTTAAAACCAAAATATCATGTTTATTGCTTTTCAAAATACTCTCCTTTACATTTTAAACAATGCGATCGAAACATTTTTTAAAACAGGAGGACCACAGATCTGAAGGGAAGGTTTCTACGTGCTGATTGAACGCTATCACTGCCTCTTCGGAGTTGGTAAAAGTGAAACCTCTCATCAAATCTTTGATTTTGGGGAAAATACAGAAATCACAGGGTGCTAGGTCGGGGCTATGCGCAGGATGGGTGACGAGTTGTACTTTTTCGGAAGCTAAAAATGACTTTGTTTTGTTGGCCGTGTGTGAAGAAGCGTTGTCATGATGTAGGAGAACGCGGCTTTTGGGTCGTCTTTCGCGTACTTTTTCTAACACCCTGGGTAAACAAATGGTAGAATACCACTCGGCATTAACACTCTTTTGATCTTCAAGTGGAATTGTACAGATGGGACCCGTAGCTGAGAAAAAAAACGCGATCATTTTTTACCAACGTTTCTCGCCTGCCTCACTTTTGTTGGCTTGTTCTCATTTTCAAACACCCATTCACAAGATTACTGTTTTTTTTTCGGGTTCAAAACAATAAATCCACGTTTCGTCGCCTGTGACAATATCATAAACAGCATTAGAATGTCCGTGGTCGTACTTCAGTAGCATCTGTGAGCACCATTCCATGCGAGCCCGCTTCTGCTCCGCTGTCAGTTCATGAGGCCTCATGAGGGATCCAACGACAACAAAGTTTCCGAACTTTCAATTCTTCGTGTAAAATTTTCTGGGTTTGTCTCATAGCAATCCCCAATAGTCCTCGAATTGTCTCATAGGTAATCCACGGGTTTTCTTCAATTAACCGCTTAACAGTAGCCACATTATTTTCGTTGACGGCAGTTGAAGGCCGCCCTTCACGAAATTCGTCATGTAAAGAAACTCGACCTCTCTCAAATTCAGCAAACCATCGCCTCACGGTGCTCAAACAAGGTGCTTCTCTCCCAAAAGCATTTTAAAGATGAGCGGCACAGTCTTGCGGAGAGAGAGAACTTTTAAAATCATAAAAATCATCGCTCTAAAATCTTTTCGACTTAATTCCATTTTCGTTGCATACGTAGAACTTTGATGTGTGATAAAAAACAATTGTCAAATGATTTCCCGCCAATTGTTTTTTTTATTACTAAGAAGGTTGCAACGTTTGTCTTACGTTTATAAAATTGAAGCTTTCTTCGATAAATGGGCTAACCTTTTATTCAAGTACCTACAACTAATTATTGTTCCAAATATTTGTGTGTTCTCTTCTCAGTGGCGCATTTGCCCTAAGGTGCAGCCGCAGTAGGCCCGGGCCTAGAGCGGCCAATCGTGACAGAATAATCACAAATGATAACAAGAAATAATCTCATTTCTACCCTTTTGTTTCACTGTCCATTTTTTACTGTAATATTGCTAGTAAGCGCTACTGATAAATTCCCAATTGTTGTATGGTTATAATATATTTATTTATTAATTTATGTAAGTACACACATAACGGTATAAGAGCGAGAAGATTACAATACAGAAATATCATTAGTACAAGGGCACCACTTATTTCAAACGAAATCTCTTCCAGTGGGCCAGGGGATGGAAATGCTAGGTAGAATAAAGTTAATGTGTGCGTAGATCGGTTGAAATACATAGATACATACAATACACATATACATACATATTATACTTACATAAAATATACATAATTATAAAATAAATAAATACATACAAATATATATGTACAAATTATACAGAATACATACATATAAATATAAAGATATACCTACATAACCTAAATATTATAAATACATAATATACATACAGATAATTCAGGGCAGAGAGGAGAGATAAGGTGAAGATAGTGTTACAGGATTGTATGTTCGGCGGCAGAGAGTTCCACAGCCTGACCGCATGAACAGTAAAGGAGTAGGAGTAGAAATCGGATTTGTGAGAGGGACAGGTGAGGCGGTATTGGAGATGAGACCTATACGGAGCATCAAGTGAGTTCAAGTAGGAGAAACGCTCTCGTAGGTAGGACGGATAGGAAGGATTATGTAGAATATTATATAGCACACACAATATCCGAGTATTTCTGCGAAGACGAATTGGGAGCCACTTGAGTTGAGTTGAGTTTATTTTAACAGTATGCTTTTAGTTTATGATGACTTTATGACTACCCTTTCGGGAGCCAAACAACTAGGAGCTGCGGTCGCTGCCGTGGTACTCGGTGGTACTGCGCTGCAGCATGCAATTGAGCGAAGCGACTATTGTCATATTTTGGTCAATAACTTTTTTTGGTCAATAACTTTTTTTGAGGGTCCTGAATCAAAATTCGGTCTCGAACAAAACCTGCTCCTGAGAAAGCTTGATTTTTGAGTGAAAAAATCATGAAAATCGGTTGGGTAGTTGTCGAGAAACAATTTCACATCGAGTTGCATTTGAGTCACCTAATAAGGAGCTACGCTCGCTTCGCTCAATTACTATGCTAACAAACAGACTCTTCAGATTTTTCATGATATATACAAAGTAACGTCTTTATCCCGGAGGGGTTACAGAGGCAATTACCAAGTTTGATCACACGTATACCTAAACGGGCGAGCCTATTGTTGTTTCCGGGCAGTTTAAGTATTTTGCCTGGCGTGACGCACAGCACATACAATGGGTAGGTCTCTTCTATATAACTCCTCTCTAATTCACCCTTAGGTTGACTGATGGACCATTGGCATTAAGTACGCCTGTGCACAATACGTTGTACAAAGTGAGCGAGGCGAGTACTTTAGAATTCCTTGTGAGTGTGGCATTATACAGACATAAGTGTGGTAGGTAGGTACCTAACTCGGTAGGCTCCACGAAATATAGGTCAAGTGAATATAAAAGCATGAAATTCAAGAGAAATTTCATCCTAAGGTTAAGGTTCAAAGTCTTTTGACGCTTTTTGTGTAAAATTCGTAAGTTCTATTTCGATAGATGTAAATAAACATGTTGTTACACAATCACATAATTACGTAGTCAAGTGGGCGTCGAGATCGCGTCAAGGTTACTAGAGAATGGCGGGAAACAGCGAAAGCTTTAACCCTGTATAGTTACCAAAAACTGGATGGATAGGGATAGATAGTATTATACTTATTTAGTAAGTATTAGAATGTTTTTGTCCTAGACGAGCTGTCTTCTCGTCTCTCGCTCTGGGCACACAGTAAAACACTTTAGGGGATATAAACTACCATGCCCATGAAGTGTTTAGCTTGTGCAAGTACATTTTTAATAATGTTTTGCATTATACATTGACGATTAAGTCCAACATAAAACTATGTAATTAGTAGGTATTACGACTAATAAAATTAATGTATGTTGAAAATACACGACTACTTCACATTATTATCTATCCATCCAATTATCAATAGTTGTAATCTCAAAGAAAGAGACAACTTCATAGCAGAAGTCCGAAAACAAACAGAGATAGAATATAAACTGTTGATGTAAAAGAGATGGTGAATATTAAAATTCTGTAGATGAACAAGGACGCAAATAAAACAATACCTACAACATTATTTCTTCTGTCATGTATGGTATACGCATGCGTCATACGTTTTTCCAGGGCTGCATTTAAGTGCAAAAAATACAAAATACATTGATTTTTTTTCTCTTAAACAGATTTAAACGTAAGTATATTTACACGCTCGAGGTCGCGGGTTCGATTCCCGGGTCTGGTGAATAATGTATAATTCTCTTTAGAATTTTACCCAGATAATTATCCCAGAGTCTGGAACTTGTGCCCGGTAAATGGCAATAGGCTCGCCCTCTATTACATGGGACCTAACATAGCTGGCGAGATGTGGGTGTGTTTGCACACCTCTGCCTACACCTTCGGGGAAAAAGGCGTGATGCTATGTTAACTTCTTTATTTTCCATCTCGCGGTCAATAGCAAAACTACTTACTTCATTAAAATGTCAGTTTACTATGTTGTTTTAACTATCTCACACTCCTAACAGGGACGTAGTCAGATTTTTGGTACAAAGGAGTTTTATATTTTTTGAATTGCAAATATACCTATCTCAAACTGAACTGTCCAAATTTGCCGTAGGGGTTATATCCACGTTTAAGTATAACGGGGCCCTATACGGGGCTCCCGTATGGGCGGGTAGATTGACGGCCAATAACGTGTTTATTTTAAATAGACCGTTGATAACCTTGGCTTCATTAAGTATCTGTTTCGCATCCATCGTGAGGTAACACCCTATTGTCAACACTGCGAGGCCTCCAACGAAGACACTGCACTCCACACGTTGGTGGAGTTCTGACCGTGGGCGAGTTAGCGCCGGGACCTCTTAGTGGGTCTGGGCGTGGATACCCTCCCGCTAGAGTCCATGTCTCAAGCCATGGTCTACAGCAGGAGTAGGTGGAACGCGACCGTGTCCTTCTGCGAGCAGGTCATGCTCGCGAAGGAGGCAGCCGAGAGAGTGAGGAAACGTACCCTCCCCACTGAGTTCCGTAGTCAACGGCCAGGGCGCCGCAGACTTATGTACGCCCAGGACCAACGATACCTCCATGATCGGGGCCTTAGGACGGCGGGATAGCCACCCACCGTCATAGCACTTTTCCCTTAGGCGCTCGGCAATGGACGTATGAGAGGCTTAAAAATGGATGGTCTCAAAATATACAATTTTCTCGTTTTTGTACATATTTCGTTGCTGCTCCGCTCCTATCATTTTTAGCGTGATGTTATATAGTCTATAACTTTGCTGACGTGGAGGTAACTTATTACAAGTATGTGCCTGACCCAGTTCTTGAATTAAATTTAATATTTAGCTATACTTTGAATAATAATATTCAATTGTACAGCCCATTATGAAACAGTCGTAAGAAACTTGTCTTGTAAAATTATCAGTTTCTAATTGCGGCCCTGTATTTTTGAAGTTTTGTGTTTATTGTTGCCAGTTGTCAATAGATTATTAGACGCGGACGGCTCTATAAAAACTACAGAGAAATATTTTAGCAATTAAAAATCACTTACGAGTTAACGTTGAACGAATTCCTGTATATTTAATTAGTATAAAATGTTAATAGTAAAATATAAGTAGCTATTTAAATTACGTGTTCGTGAAACAAAATGCCGCCATCTATCTTCGAGTAGTAATATATTTGAAGATGTCAAAAAGGACAAAAGTGAGAGATTTTTCTAGATCAATTCTAAAAAAATTACAATTAAAATTACTTACGCATGAAATGTGATGCGATTCTTAGCATCAGAACGTCTATCTGAATATTTTTTACATGATAGAACACAACACTTCATTTTTATCTTCTTTTATCCTTTTATTTCCACAAAAATTACTGAACTGTCACAGAATATACATGTATGTACGTAAGCTGATAATACACTGATAAGCCACGCCCACTTTTTGAAATCACGCGCAAATTTTATGACGTCAGTGCTCACTTAAAGATTGCACTGTGCACAGTTGCTTATGGCATGTCCTCTCTTACAATACGTCCATGGTAATTCCTCTCTCTCTCTCTCTCTCTCTCTCTCATACTCCGCAGCAGAAAACTTCATAAAAATATTCGATAGAAATACGACACTGGATACAGCCCTGGCAAAATACAGTCAGCTGTTCGTAATGACAGTTCTTCTGACAAATACAAAATGGTTGAAAACTAAAGTTGGCAAACAAAGAAAAGGCAGCGTAATAGAAAATTTAAACGTTTTAAAGACTTTTTGAAGTGAAAATTTGTTAGTTTAGTTTGTGTTTAGTGTGTTGTGCACGATGTTGGATTTGGAAATCATCCCTGAGCGCTCCGTGGGGTGTGATTCCTGGGAATTTGTTCTAGGTAAGAATCGCGTATGTTTATTTCTTACGTCAGGAATTTGCGCTTTATTTCTGCGGGATGTTTCTTACGCAATTTTAGAATATAGCTCTTCAGATATCATTACTGATTCAATATTATTGCGATGAAATAATTACAGAAGGCCTACCATCGCCTAACATTGATTTTTTTTCTGTTAAAGTGTCACGTGTAGTCTTTGTTTCGTTTGTATCGCGTATGTTTATTTTTTTTATTGCTATTCTTGACCGTGAAATTACCAGATTGGAGTGCTACAAAACACGTATTAAATGAGTAATTTAAATATTTTTCGCGTTTAATTTGTTTATAATTAAAACTCTTATGCGAGCGCATAAGAGTTTTAATTATGAATGAAATGATTAGATAATTTACATACTTCAGTCATAGAATTTTCATAAAATATGTAAAATTAAGTCTTCTGTCGCCAAGACATACCCACATCCTTATAAAAATAGCAATTTACTACTTACTGTATTTTTTTTCAGGTTTAAATTAGTCTTCCTTAATCATGAGCCTGTCATGATTAGACAAGACTAACACAAGCCTAAAAAACAATTTTCTACTCAGATTCGGTTTATTTTTCAATTATTTTATTTATTGTGTGACGTAGGTACCCACTTATTAATAAATCTTCAAGTTATAGTGTTAGAGTAAGAGAAAGGTCGTAGGTTTGAGTCCTACCAATGACATTTCAGTTTTTGTGATTTATTTATAATTTCTAGCTTAATATCTGAGAAAAATCTTACTCAGTGTAAAATACTCACTTTTTTCATAAATACCTACAATGAATAATTATAATAAATTGTTATGATTTGATTTCCCATTGTAATAGATGGCAAGCCTATTGCCATTACTGGGGACTAGAACATCCATAATCATTCTGTATTTCAAACCAAAATTCCAACAACCAGAACCAATGTCTAAATAAAATCATTGCACTCCGAGCATTATCTTTACATATTCATACACACATATCATGCCTATATCCCTGCAGATGTAGCCAGAGGTGCATTACACATCCATAATTTGCCAGTATTTTTAGTCCAACGCAATAGGGGACAAGCCTATTGCCGTCCGCGGGGACACATATAAAGGATTATGTCCAAAATGACCGAATGAATTAAACAAAAAGTAGCAGCTATTTTGAAAAATTTTGAAACCTGTTGGCTTTTTTTACTATGTCACATATTTATTATCTTTACACAGTATAAAGCAAACTCACTTCCCGCTATCTGCCCTTATGTAGGTATGCTCAGATCTTTAAACCTATGCAACGCGACAAACCTATTGTCGCTAACTGAAAACTTTTTGAATTAAGTAATGCATTGTTTAATTAAATGGAGTTACCAAAGAAACAAATAATATGACAATATACTGATATTTGTTGACAAAGTTATATTTACAGCTGTATAAATAATTACTAGGTATGCAATGCATGCTGCTGTTGCAAAAAACTGAGCCAAGTGTTAAATTTTCGAACGATAACCATTGTTTTTTTCGGTGATTATTCCTCGATGGTATGTCCGATTTTCAATTATTTTTGTTCTAAACCACCCTTACGCCACACGTTATCACTGTGGTAAGTTTGAAGGAGATCTGCTCAGGCGTTTAGGAGGAGTATGCGGACAAATGAAATACATTTTTTTGACTGGTTCGGTGGTGTGGTCAGTAGTGCATCGGCTTTCGACTCTGGAGTCTCGGGTTTGATTCCCGGGTGGAATGAAATATTTGTGTGATCTACAAATGAAATAAAATAATAAAATGACGTTGTGTGAGAATGTCCAAAATATTTATTTATTATTATTTATTTATTTATATTTACATGAGTCACCTAAGAATAAGTTGAAGTAGTTGGTCATCAAAAATATAACAAACTTTGTTATCAGATGATGATTATTTATATTGTTCTGTTGCATCATTATAATATTTTTATCTAGGTACTCTTATGTAGAAAAAATCGAATTATGGTTTCAAAAGTCTATGATTAGTACTATAAAAATTAAAAGATATATTTTAAGATACAGATTTTGGATGAGATGATCTGTATCGTAAAGTTTAAATCATTATACTTTTTAAATCATTATATTGTGACGCAGTTTTTATTTTATTTTATTTTAAAGCAGTTGGATAGAATCAGTAGATTATGATTAAATTCTGCTTGCAATCACTTTCTAAAGTCTTTGGTCCATATTTGGGCCTTGTTGAGTTTTGCTGACGTATTGTTGATAACTTCTTCAAGTTTGTGTTTGTTAAAATACCTAAACTATGTATTATGATTCTATCCAACTGTGTTTAAAAAGTTACTTCTGTTCTCTTTGAGACAGTCTTGAGAATGCCTCGTGAGTAGGTGAAACATATGTCGACGTTTATAATATCTTCTATTTAGCGAAATTATTGCAATTATTTAAAAATTCAACATCATATTTTCCATTGTCTTATCATGGACTTTCGCCAGGTAACGCCTGACTCCATTCAGTATTTAACTTTTTATATTTTTTATAGTAGGTACC
The DNA here is from genome assembly GCA_963556515.1 of Nudaria mundana. Taxonomy (NCBI): domain Eukaryota; kingdom Metazoa; phylum Arthropoda; class Insecta; order Lepidoptera; family Erebidae; genus Nudaria; species Nudaria mundana. Next base: position 5,735,959 of record OY748310.1, read on the forward strand.
GCTGTCATAATCACAGATTCATTTCTTAAACTATACCATATAGTCGTATATACATATAAGTAAGGCAGTCACATGGCCACTCCCATTTTCCAAACTTTTTGACAGTAATTTTTTTCCGCAAATATTCAATTCACTATGCGTTACGATGTTCTTCTGGTAACACGGTAAAGTACGTTTGTATCCGAAACGATTCTGAAACATTTCTCCGACATTCGTTTCGCCGTTGATCGGTTCACCCACAGAACGATTCACTTTTCATTTTTTCTCCGACAGAACTTTTCAATGACGAACGATTCGCCGACAGAACGATTCACTTTTCATTTTTTCTCCGACAGAATTTTTCAATGACGAACGATTCGCCGACAGAACGATTCACTTTTGAAAATTACATCGACAGAACCTTTCACCGGCGAGCAATTCGCCGACACAACTGTTCATCAACCGATGGGTTGGTGACATTTTGTAAAGTAAGGTAAAAGTACACAAATATGGCGGACAGCTTTATAATCAAGAGAAAGTGCCAATAAAAATATACCGTTTATGTACCTACCTACGTCAAAAAGCTGTAGAAAGTTATTTTATTCTGTGACAGTTATGCGAGCTACTGCTTCTATACTCGTCATTAACATCTCGCCCTTGATTATTTATTTTCTAAAAACTCCCTGTAAAGGACAATAGGCTCGCCATCTATTACGTGGCACTTGTAAAGTTTCTGGACAAAAAGTGAGCGTATAAAAAAAAATGCCTTTGCCGCAAAACTGCCGCAGTTTAAGCTGATCCGATCGACCTCTCAATAGAGTGGGTATACTATACTTACTTGAGCAGTTACTTGTACCAGAATAACGAACCGATCTATAATACGCTCGCCATTTTGTTACAAACTAATTGAGCAGACCAACGAGGAGCGTTTCGGTGTAATTTCATCGAGACTTTAGGTGAACTCAAGGTACAACGAATTCTTACAACGTTCAGTTCCGATGCACATTGAGAGCTTTCGCACGAATGGTACTACTGAGCTTACTTACGGTACATGGAAAAGCTCAGATCTACGCTTATTTACCGTCCCAAGCATTCCAAGCGTAGTTTAGTAAAACGACATTTACCTACCTATTTGTTTTGTAATTATTAGTGAAACACGTGTAAAATGTACGTCAAGCAGTACCTAACATTGTTTTCATCGTAAAATATTACGTATTTACTTTTATCAAAGAGTCATCTACCTACGTCACGGATAAATGATTGCTTTTAATAAAAATACGATCACACGTAATTCGTCACAACAAATAATATACCGAAATACTACGCACAAATTCCTATATGATTACAAATTGGATTACCTACCGCGTTTTTGTAAGCTTCGAAAACAATTTAAATGTACTGGATTACATTAAAATGATTGTGCTTTTTCCAGCACGAGTCACCGACTCGTTACCGAACGTCAAAGACTTTTAACAATACAATTCTAACAATTCGCATAGGAAATCTACAGAAGACCAGTATCAAACTTAACTATTTGCCCCACTCCTCTTTACGGGTGATAAATCGCAACATTTTTATTTATAGTGTCATATTAGGCTATGGATATGGTTCGGTAACATTTAAAATATAAAAATCACGTAAGTACAGTGGGCATGAGAAATGACTCCAAGCCTCAATCCAATGAATTTGCAGCGTTCCGCTTTATTAGCATAATGATAAATTTGAAAGAATTCCAGAGAATACGTCACTACCAAAACCGAGCTAACATTTGTTTTGCCCTATGATCATGACATCGAAAGAGTTTGTAGATAACCAATGATATCCCACAAAATCGCGAGCACGCCTCGGAGAGTTAAGCCGTCCGTCCCGGTTGTCATACAAACATCTATGGCAGTCGTGAGGGGTAGTTGGAACCCTAAGCCAAAAATCTGACCGGTCTAACTGCAGAACTTTCATATCGCCAATGAGTTGTGGAGGTCAGGTGAATCGCAGTTAGAATGGTAAACCCACCCCAACTGTGTTGGGAAAATACTTGGTGAATGATGAATGATATCGCACAAAATGTCTATCACGTCACCCATTTAACACAATTTTGGAAATTTCCTTCATATTTCTTTCATTGCTTACGACAAACTCTTCCGAGCAGTAAGTTATAGTGTTGATCTTCATCGCCACGGGCTCAAGACATACATTATCACGTCCACGCTTAAAAAACTGATTAATGAGAAAACTACGTATAGATGCCATCACTGATGATGATACGCAGAAGGTATTCATTAACTCAGTCAGCGTTTCATAAAATTTTATGTGGCTAATCATTCAATTCTTTTCATTATATTGACATTTTCGAATTTTACCCAATCATCTCATAATATCCCAGGTGTACGCTATATTTCGAGTTTCGACAATTCAGCTATCAAAGTGGAAATTCCCCAAGGGGTGGTAGCAATTACGGTTTAAATGTAGCTACCGTGATCTGTATGAGTCATTTGGTTCCATATTCAAGACCATTGTCTTCATGAACGTGTTATGTATAATTTAACCTTCACTGTTATCAGTAAAACAATGTTTACATACAGTTCATAGTATTTGTTTACTGCCCTAAACTTTTCCTCGTATGTTTTGTTGAAAATAAAATTTATCTAATCGCTGTGTTTGTTTTTATCCGGTAAAAGATTTTGTAGTTTAACAAGCAAAGATTTATGTGCTACATAAATCTACAATAATATTAAAAGAAGATATAAGATAATAATATAGATAGATTATAATTGATAGGTTCTTCTGATATTATTGAACCGATTAGAAACAATCTCATCAATTTTAAGGGCTTGCTGTATCGGGCCAAGACGGCGGCCCGGGAGGAGCTCCTGGAGACCCTCCAGCAGAACCCATGGGGGCGCCCGTACCTACAGGTCAAGGAGAAACTCCGACCTAGGGCGCCCCCACTGACCCAGAGTCTCCAGCCGCAGCAGCTGGAGCGGGTCATGGGCTCCCTGTTTCCGACGAGCGCGGAGGAGCACGTCCCTCCGCGCATGGCTCCGTCTCTGCCCGACGCGGATAACACCAGCGAAGACGACGTACCCGAAGTCAGCGTGGGGGAGCTAGGTGCGGCAGTACTCCGGCTTAAACGCCGGAAAATCACTGCCCCCGGACCCGACGGCATTCCTGGCCGTGCATGGGTCCTGGCCCTCGAAGAACTCGGGCCTCGACTGATGGGGCTCTTTAGCGCATGCCTCGAAAGGGGCCAGTTTCCCAAGGTGTGGAGGACGGGGAAACTGGTCCTGATCCGTAAGGCGGGGCGGCCGGTGGACTCACCGTCCGGATACCGGCCGATCGTGTTGCTCGACGAGGTGTGTAAGCTCTTTGAGCGAATTATCGCGGAACGCCTCGTCGAGCATCTCACGAGTGTTGGGCCTGACCTGGCGGATAACCAGTTCGGTTTCCGTCGGGGACGCTCCACCGTGAGCGCGATCATGCGCGTGAAGAGCCTGACGGAGGAAGCAGTCTCGCAGGGCAAGGTGGTGGTGGCGGTGTCTCTTGACATCGCCAACGCGTTCAACACCTTGCCATGGAGCTGCGTTAGGGAGGCGCTCGTGTATCACGAAACGCCTCTCTACCTCCTTCGTATTGTCGGGGCCTATCTCTCGGAGAGGGCCATAGCTTTCCCCAGCTGGCTCGGGCCAGCTCGGCGAGATGTGTCGTGCGGTGTTCCGCAGGGGTCGGTCCTGGGGCCGCTTCTGTGGAATATCGGCTACGACTGGGTGCTGCGGGGTGCGTTGCCTAGGGGCGTCGGCGTAACGTGCTACGCCGACTATACCCTCGTCACGGCGCGGGGTGCAACGTACCAGGAGGCAGCACTCAAGGTCACGACGGGTGTTGCTCGTGTCGTGGGTCGGATACGGCAGCTGGGACTGGAGGTGGCCTTGCATAAGTCCGAGGTTCTGTGTTTTCACAGACCTCGGAACGGTCCACCCGAAGGTTCCAGCATAAATGTGGGAGGCGTTAGCATCCGCATCAAGCCGTCGATGAAGTACCTAGGGATCGTACTTGATAGCCGATGGAACTTCGGACCACATTTCCGAAGTTTGGTCCCCAAGGTGACGCAGGCATCGGTCGCGCTTTCGCGACTGATGCCCAACCTAAAGGGACCCAACGCTTCCTGCAGGAGACTGTACCTGGGGATCGTGCGGAGTATGGCCCTATACGGGGCTCCCGTATGGGCGGATAGGTTGGCGGTCAAGGGGAACGTGACTCTGTTAAACAGACCACTTCGAACCTTGGCCGTCAGCACCATACGGGGGTACCGCACGATCTCCGGAGAGGCTGCATGTCTCCTAGCCGGGACCCCTCCATGGGACCTGGAAGCGAGAGCCCTTGCGTCATTGTTCCAATGGCGCAAGGAGGCGCTGGAGCGGGACCACAGGCCTGCGTCTCGAGAAATCGAGGACCAGCGGTCCCAACTCCGCCAGGATCTCATGGAGTCATGGAGGGTTGTTTTTTTTTTTTTTTTTATATTTGGTTCGCCAAATTGACGCCGCCCGCCTGGTGGTAAGTCGTGACGACGTCTAGCGATTGTGGGCCACTCTCACAGCACACATTACTATGCGACTACTGTGCGACTTGAGCAACCCAAGTGGGGTACCACCATCATCGCGGCGGTGAGACCGATCATGGACGATTGGCTGCAGAGGCAGCATGGTGACCTCACGTACCGTGCGACGCAGATCGTTGCCGGGCATGGATGCTTCGGTAGCTATCTGTTTCGCATGCATCGTGAGGTCACACCCCGGTGTCAACACTGCGAGGTTTCCGACGACGACACCGCACTCCACACGTTGGTGGAGTGCTCAGCGTGGGCGAGTCAGCGCCGGGACCTCGTAGTGGGTCTGGGCGTGGATACCCTCTCGCTGGAGACCATGCTTCAAGCCATGATCTCCAGCCGGAGTAGGTGGAACGCGGCCGTGTCCTTCTGCGAGCAAGTCATGCTCACGAAGGAGGCGGCCGGGAGGGAGAGGGAGCGTACCCTCCCCGCCGAGTTCCGTAGTCGGCGGCCAGGGCGCCCCAGACTCCGCGACTACGCCCAAGACTATCGACCTCCATGATCGGGGCCTGAGGACGGCGGGATCGCCATCCGCCGTCCTTACAGAAGCAGGCTAGAAGGGTTGCGTGCTGCGGGGCCTTTGCCCCATAGCACGCAACAGATTCACTCACTGACGCGGGATAAAACCCTTCCCCAACGACGCGGGATTCTCGTCCCGACCCAACACACGAAGAGAGCACAGAGGTGGTCAAAGTCCGCCGGGCGCCACTGGACATACGCTCTGCTAGTAACCAGAGACGCCCGGCAACGGACGTTAGAGCGGCCGCGGCCTTGGGCCGCGGAATTAAAAAAAAAAAAAAAAAAGGGCTTGCTGTAAAAAATCTTTTTATTCCGGTAATGTTATCCCGTGGGAATTTGGAAAGTAATTACAGATAAAATTAAAGCACTCAGGTGTAGCAGCTAGTAAAACATAGAAAGGCTGAAGATGTCTTGTAAACAAAAGATGTGATATGGGTAAACAAAGCTGATAAAGTGCTTTCTACATTTATATTGCGTAAAAAGCATTTAAGTAGGGAATCTCCAAGCATCACAGAACAGGCTTTGAGAAGGTTCCTCATAATCATTAAGCTCCTTTTAAGGTTCATACCCTTAAATAGTCACTTCAATCTTATCCCGGGTTCTTCAACACTTAGCTAGACGTGACAACGCCTACTGATTCATCTTACTATTTGGACTTGTCCCAAGCTTGCAACTGAGGAATGCTAATATTGCACGAATTACGGTATACACTCTGTTTGTAAGATACTATCTGTCCAATGGTTTCCACAATTTTCTTGCAAATGTCTATTCTGTTTGGGTGCGATCGAATGAGTCTGAAAGCGATCTTAGGAATGAAAGTATTTTTGGGAAACAAATCCATAGAGGGCTTTGCCCGCTAATCTAGGTGCATTCGCCATAATATGACCGTTTAGTCTTTATACGTTTTGCCCTAATGCATGGTGTATTATACCAGTCACATTTGCTCATTATTTATTCATATGTAGCACCAGTATCGATCACGACAGTCTACTTCGTATAAATACTTATACTATGCACACTGCAATGTCTTATAATTTCCATTTTCTTGACAAAACCTACGAGTATAACGTGGTACTAGCAGATAATTGTAGTACCTTAGGGCCTAGTGTCTCTAGCAACATTTCCGTTAACTTCTCTTGCGAAGCTTATAGTACTTGACTTAGGAGTGGCTTTACGTCAGTAGACTGGGATTGTAGGTCCGAACTTATCTGAAGAATACTAAGGGGATCTATCAACACCTCTGAGGCCAAGAAGGCTGTGAATGTGAGCACGTCTTGGCTCTTTTATTGCTGGCAGATGGACCTAAAGTGCCCGAACCGTAAAATAATATATGCTCGCCCCCTATTACGTGGGACAAACAAAGACACTGGCGAAATGTGGGTGACATAAACGCCTCTATCTACCTCTTCAGAGATAAAGATATGAACTTGCTATGTGCGTGTATAGTTTGATCGCAAATCGTTATGTACCTAGCGATCTGTATAGACTTGATTCGATTGGTTCGAATCATCGGATCGCATTTACATCTTGTCTGCATCATGGAAACAATGTAGATAGCAAATAGCAACAGCTGTACAACCTATTTATAATTGTGATTTATAATTATAATAAGCACGCACGTGCACTCGAGAAACTGCGACTAATCGGAAAATAGTAATTACCAACTGCATAAAATGTACTTAAGTATTCTGGTGACAAGGATTAACGAGTCGAGTATCTGATTATCAATCTTGTTTTTCTTGCTAGTTAGTTTAACTATGACTTAAGAAGTTGCAGTAAAGGTCGTACGCCGAAGTTTCGTTACGACAAGCAAGGCTACCTACATTACATCACGCTACATCCTATAGGAGCGGAGCAGCAACGGAAAATAATGCAGAAAAGGGAACGTGGGCAAAATCAAATTTAATAGGAACCAAATTATTAGAAACTTAAGATACTGTGCCATACTGTATTCGAAATAGTAATCACGTAAATAGTGGATTTATTAATAAAAGAAGGACGAAGTGTAACGTTTTGAAATGACTCAATTTACCCGTAGTGAACCTTGACCGGGCTACTCACAATAGATCAGTGGGCGTAGGCCCTTGGACTGTATGTTGACTTCCACTGTAAAACTATTTGATTTATTCATTTAATTCGTTACAAAATATGTTAGCTTATAACCGCGGCTCCACCCGCAAGGAATAGTTTCGTTCACGATGTCCACGAGAACTTATCGGAATGTAAACGATTTCTTAAGGGGTGTTCAGACTAGTTGTAAACAAGCTTCCCACATGTGGAATCTCTGTGGAAGGTTTGTGAAGCGTGTGCTTCCACACAGTTGTAAACAAGCTTTCCACATCATCATCCACTAAGCTTTTTCCCAACCTAGTTGGGGTCGACTTTCTAGTCCAACTGCGATGCGGCTGAACTTCAAGTCCGTGGAGCTACTGCTATTTAACCTCCACAAGCTTTCCACATAAGGAAACTTATTATTTTCAAATTGATAAAGTATCTATTCTATTGCTGTCTATTTCGCAAATATTTTACAATCAAAAAACAATGATCTCAGGCCGGGTTCAAACCAGAGAAAGTTCCCATTCCAGGTGGTAATCTTCTAGCCATCTGACCTGAATTTTCTAATGTTTCAGGGATGCACTTCTCACAGGCAGTTGCCATTATACAAAGCCAAGTGGGAACAATACGTGGCGTACAAGTACTTTATAGTGATCAGGTGAGTTGCACTTAACATTTTTGGATAATACAATTAAACGTAAAAGGAGATTGACGAAACTGATCATAAAGCTGTGCCTACACTGGCAATTGTAGAGCAAAATTGCTCGGCAACATTAATGGATCAATCTGGAGTAATTATGCTCCATTTACCGCAAACGTTGCCTCAATTTCCAACAACAAAAATTTTCAATTACTTTATAGTAGGTGAGTAGCACTTTTTTTTTTTTTTTTTTTTTTTTTTTTTAATTCCGCGGCCCAAGGCCGCGGCCGCTCTAACGTCCGTTGCCGGGCGTCCCTAGTTACTTAGGTGAGTAGCACTTACATTTTTGGATAATACAATTAAACTTAAAAGGAGATTGACGAAATTGATCCTAAAGCTGTGCCTATACTGGCAATTGTGGAGCCATATTGCTCGGCAACATCAATGGATCAATCTGGAGTACCTAATTAAGCTCCATTTACCGCAAACGTTGCCTCAATTTCCAACAACAAAAATTTTTAACGAAATTATTCCATTAATTTATACATTCGTTTTGCCGAGCAATATTACTCTAAAAATTGCCCTTGTAAGAACATCTTATAGCGGCTGTACGTACTTCGATCAAATCGGGGATGTTTTGTCAAAAGGCCAGGTTAAGATTATCCGTAACAGCATGCATGAAAATAGTATAAAAGTGAAAGAAGCGAAAGAAATTTGCCCAAGATCAAAGCTAGTGGAAATTCATAGTCTGCCTAGCCAACGGGAATTGTTCAATTTTCTTATACATAATATTTGTTTATAATTTATTTATGTTCCCGTGGCAATTTGAAACGAGCAAACAGTTTGACGGTATCTTAAAGAGTGTTCTTATTATCAGTCGCATTCGTATGTCGCGAGATTCAGAATCTGTCAATAAAGGACACACGAACTGTCGGCCTGCAGTCTCAGATCGCTCAGACGGTCGATGAGGTTGTAGTTGGCTACGGAAGTTAGTCGATAAGGTTAATCATCGAACATATTGGCCGTCTGAACTAACTGGGCCTGCAGGCGACCAGTCCATTTGCGCTCAAGATTCTCTTGACTTAGATATGGATGCCAATGCCACTGACATTATGATCTCGGCTTTATTTTTAAATCTATCGCAATCTGTAGGCACTTGTCTATTTGCCACGGAAGGAATAGAAAAAAAAGTCTACACAGTGCAGCAATAATTAGCTGATATTAATTAAATATGTTGTTCTGTTTGCAGAATCCATTATCAGTAGACCTAGTAATCAATATGCCGCAGGACGGGATCCGGTTAATATTTGATCCTGTAGCGCAACGGCTCAAAGTTATAGAAATCTATAATATGAAATTAGTAAAGCTTAGGTATAGGTGAGTATTGTTTTTTATTCATTATCTAAATATTATTAAGAGGTAAGATTAGTTCGTTTGCGTTGAATAGGCTCCATAAGTAATGAGCCGATTTTGAAAAGTGTCACTAATAATTATGTAGCTACATTATGCCCGAGTGGCATAGTTGAGTAGTACTTTTTGTCATCGGTAGCTCAGTGGTCAGAGCTATCTCCTTATGAGAAAGACTGGTTCGATCCTGGACTGACCTTGAATTTCATTGAAATTATTTTTGTGTTTTTTGTTAGCAAGGTTCCTTTTTAAGAAAAAAATGATACATTATAAAATTTAAGACAAAAATAACGATAGTTAAAAGCAACATTTCTATCGGTTAGTCCGGTCAGTTATAGTTCCTAACAATAATCCACAATTTTTCTATCAAAAGTTCAACGTGTTGATTAACACTTTGAGTTCAAACACTTCTTGTGATAAAGTTAATGGGGTCGGTGTTTGTTTAATAAATAAATGTTTATGAGACACATCGTTAATATAATAACCGATAAATAAAAATGAGACATGTTTTCCGTCTCTGATAGATAGTATTATTTGTCTTTAGTATAACAGACGACATATTTATGGGGGTCCAGAGGGAAGCTCACTATTTCTAAATTCTTAGTTCGAAAAATCAAACGTAGAATTTTTTTACTTCGAAAACGTTTGTTCGAATGTTTTTTGGTGCGAACTACTTTCTTTCGACGAACTGTGTAGGTATCTAACTAAAATTTTTCGAACTAACGTTCATCGTAAGAAAGGACCCCTAGCTAGGTACCCTATTAGGTAGCCCAATTTATGTACACAGACGCTGTCTTGTAGAAAGACCCTACACCAATACAGACATTGGTCATTATACGTAAATAAATTCTTCTACCTATCGTTTATCCGAGTATGCTGGTGTTCACGTAAAAAGAACTTTGTGAGCGTGGGAGGTGTATGTTTCCGCATCGGTACTCTCGCTCTTACTCGCTGTTACAGCCATATATATCGATAAGTCTACTGCTCAGCTTGAAGGTCAGCTTTCTTTTTACGTGACGCGAGATATAACATTATATCGATGTTACCCACAGCGGCATGTGCTTCAACTCGCCGGAGATCTCGCCGAGTATAGAGCAGGTGGAGCATTGTTTCGGCGCGACCCACCCCGGGCTGTACGACTCACAACGACACCTGTTCGCGCTCAATTTCAGAGGACTCTCCTTCTATTTCCCTGTCGATAGCAAGTTTGAGGTGAGTTTAACACGTTCAGTGCATTGTAATAGTGGGAATCACTTTGAATCTGGACTACCAAATGTACCGAAGACATCATCTACTAAACACATCAACATACTCATCTTTCGTATGCGACGTATAATTTATGACATCTGAACGGGATCTGGACTATACCATTTGTATGCTTACAAACACACTTGTCATTCGCAAGGCTGTCGTACGCGTCACTGCGCTAGATTCCCGTGTTCCCATACTTCCCATACTTGTCCCACGCGTACGACGCTATCACAAAGTGTTTGATGTCAATAACGTACAGATTATCAAGTATAAGTTCCATTTTTTCCACACGCCAACTTATACTTACCAAGTAAGCTGTATACGTCAGACGTCGTATACGTAGGACCAGTGTATAGCTGTCTCCCACGTCGCATACGTCGTATGCGATGGACCAGTGTGTCGTTGCCTTTATGTGAATATACCACAAGTCAAATTTTTTTGTTGTTGTAAATTTGTACATGCATTTTTAACATTCACGTTATGATCAACGATCCTTACGATCATAGCTTTAAGTAGGTACTTAGGTTTGTGTAGCAATATCCTAATATATTGATGAATGTTCCTTCCAGCCCGGCTATGCCCACGGGTTGGGTTCCTTACAGTTTCCAAACGGAGGGTCACCAGTCGTCTCTCGAACTACTATCTACTACGGATCACAACACCAAGTGAGTTCTTCTTTTTATCATCTGTCGTTCGTCGATGATTTTGCGAATGTCAAGGTAATGCTTGATTTGATAGTTCCCGGCACAGAAGAACTAATTACTTCGAACTAGTTCCCGGTGTGGGACAAGGAAACGTGCTTCGGTATTGCAAGTGAGCGTTTGGTACTCGGTTTTTGCTGAGCGACAAAGGTTACCTAAAAAGCCACCAGGCATGTGCAACAAAAACCAAACTCCGAGTTAGGAATACTACATATTAGGATTTTTTTTTGATTCGATTCATTAGTATGGATGGAAGTGGCCTATGTTCAGCAGTGAAGTATAAAATGTGAATGTGTAATTTTTCAGTCTAGCCAAACAAATAGCGGTAGCGTGTGTGGAGCGCCTCTGCCGGAGCTACCACTATCCTGTTATCGAAACCAGCTCCACTTGCGACGCTGCGACGTGCTGCGGACCAGTACCAACACTGTTGGACTTAGACTGCATATGTTCAGCGAGGGTGAGGACATTACTATACATTTGCAATCAAGCAATCAAGTTTGCACACTTTTTTCGAATAATATTAGGTACAAAATAATTAATAAAAAAAATATATTTTATTTTCAAGCATCTCAAGGCCCATAGTATGTTAGTGTACAATAACTTAAAACAGTATGTTAGTAACGGCATAAATTATAAAATACAATTAAAATTCAATCTAATTAAATTCAAATTCAATTTATAAATACAGTATTTAATTCAATCCAATTCAATTCAAATTCAATTCATGAATTCAATCTATTTAACATACAATTTAACTTAATCTAACTTTACAGCAATTCAATATAAATCTAAATAGGCCACAATGCTGATGGATCCATCAAGCCCCACGTCTGACATGAAACTTGATAAACCTATCCACTGTAAGCGTTCAGAAAATACCCTGAGGATGCTATTGGTGCTTCCCCTCACTCTGCGTATTACTGATGCCACTTTTTTTTAGCATGATCGCGAAATAGTCGTTCGTGTGTACATCAGCTAAAACACGCCTGACGCACCTAAAACTCAAGGTCTACTATTCTAACCGTGCAAAGCCGGGACAAGTCACTAGTTATTACAAGTATCGATAGGGCTGTGTGATTGTTTATTACCCTAGTATAAAGAGTAACGTCCTTTGTCCAGGTCCGGGCCGGTCCGTGTCGGAGGGCGGCGGCGGCCGCTCCGTGTGTCGAGTCATTCGCTTCGGCAGTAGTGCGCAGCGGGTCTGTGCTGCGTTGGGTGAGTTATTGTTTCTTTCAAATCAAATGTATGTTACTGTGGTTTATCAAAGAGTTTAAAATAAATTAGGTGCTCACGTCCATCAGAAACAGTAGAGTAATTACTTTTGTGATAATAAAGATTCATACTCATACCCACAAAATTGTATTGATTTATTAGTAACACTCCTAGGTACATATATTTAATCTGTTTATTTTTTTACTTTTTCATGAAGATTGTAATGTTTTAAGTACTGTATGTTTGTAATCTATATACGAGTGTGGATTGAAAAGTTCGCGGCCTCAGCAAGAAAACAATATAATATATTTACAAAATTAAATTTATTTTTCCACGTAATCTCCACTTAACTCAATGCACTTCTTCCATCTGGTTTCCAACGCCTGTATGCCTGTCATAAAAAAAGTTTCTTCAAGGCCTTCAAAAAAGTGACCCACCGCAGCTTCGACCTCCTCATTTGATGAAAATTTTTGACCTCCAAGGTGTTTTTTTAGGTTTGGGAATAAATGAAAGTCTGAAGGTGCCAATTCAGGGGAATAGGCGGGATGGGGCAGTAATTCAAAGCCACAATCACGAATTTGAGCCATTGATTCAACAGACGTGTGAACGCGTGCATTATCCTGATGGAACAACACTTTCTTGCTGAGTAATCCTGGCCTTTTCTCTTTGATTGTTTCACGCAAACGACGTAAGAGGGTGCAGTAATAAGCCGAGTTTATAGTTTCACCTTTTGCAAGGTAGTCCACCATGATGACACCCTTAGCATCCCAAAAAACTGACGCCATCACCTTGCCAGCTGACAAAATTGTTTTGGCTTTTTTTGGAGTCGGTTCATGAGGTTTTTTCCACTGCTTGGATTACTGTTTTGACTCTGGGATGTAGTGGTGTACCCAAGTTTCATCCATTGTCACAAATCTGGGCCAAAAAATCTTGTGGATCAGCCTCAAACATTTCCAAACAGTCGCAAGAAATCGTGAGCCGTATTCGTTTTTGATCAACTGAAAGCAACCTGGGTACCCACCGCGCAGAAACCTTAAAAAATCCAAGTTCATTGACTATGATGTTTTGTGTTCGTTCATACGAGATGCTAATAGTGTCTGCAATCTCCCTGATGGTCAATCTCCGATCTGCCAATATCAGATCACAGATTTTCCCGATGTTTTCTTCAGTCGTAGACGTCATAGGCCGGCCGGAGCGAGGGTCATCTTCAATACTCTCTCGTCCACGTTTAAATTCAGCAACCCACTTTTACACAGCCGTATACGACGGAGCAGATTCCCCCAATAATGTAGACATATCTTCGTGAATCTCTTTTGGAGTTAGTTTTTTTTAAACAGGTATTTCATGACAGCACGTTGCTCAATTTTCTCCATTCTTTAAAAACGCTGCACTTAGGCTCACAACATTCAGTCTAATTTAAATACAGATAATGCTATTGCGATAAAATTTTACAATGTGTTAAATTAAAATAGTTCAAGTATTTATGTGTTAGGCCGCGAATATTTCAATCCACCCTCGTATATTCTTTTTTTATATTTTTTTTTTTATTTGAGACGATACACAATTCTTCGGGATAACTAGTATATATTATTATGATAAAGAGAAATAAAGACGCAGATATTATTGAATGAGTAAGATTGCTTTGCATGGGGGGGGGGGGGCATAAAGGTAGGAGGGGGTGAAAGTTAATTTTAAGTAATTCGTTATTTTTTTTTAAATTTGTGTGAATTGTTAAAACACTATGTTTGTTGTATTTTATAGGTGCGCCAGCCCGCACGTACTACAAGGCGGACGATAAGATGCGTATACACCGGCCGACGGCTCGTCGCCGGCCGCCACCGGCATCTGATTACTTCTTCAACTACTTCACTTTAGGACTGGCAAGTCATATTACATTTATATTATACTAGTGGTTCGTTCAGAATCGCGCGGGTGGTAATTTTTTTTATTAATATTATAGTCTATTTCACGCAGAAATATTTGAAATCGGTCTAGTCATTGTTGAGTTTATTTTTTACAAACATACAAATCTTTCCTCTTTCTTTATAGTATTACTAGCGGACGCCCGCGGTTTCGCCCGCTGACAAATTATGTACACAAAAACCTTACTGGAGAACCACTCTATCCATTGGTGAAAGCCGCATCAAAATCCGATCTATGCATACATACGGAACGGGCGACTTTGTTTTATAATATGTAGTGATAGAGATTTCAAGGTCTTGCAGAGGTGGTTTTGGTGCACCTACCGACATTGTACGAGTATATCGTTTCTGGCTGTTGAAATTAAACTTCCGATTACAGAATGCTTATAGATGGCAAATATAGGCATAATTATCATTATTAGTGTGTGTTTAATAAGAGGTATATCATCCAGGATGTGTTATTCGACGCGCGCACTCACCAAGTCAAGAAGTTCGTATTACACACGAACTACCCCGGCCATTACAACTTCAACATGTACCACCGTTGCGAGTTCGAGCTCACCGTGCAACCGGACAAGTGAGCATGCACCTTTGTAATTTAGTCTTTAATTTAATCGATGGAAAATTACGGGTGTTTTAAGTTTTACCTGTGTATTTGCTGTCTATCTGTGGCATCATAGCTAGTGAACGGATAAACCGATTTTGATGGGGATTTTTCGTTCTAAAGCCAATACGATCGCGATGGTCCTTGGGTATAAATTTTGTAGAACATCCCCTATTGGCGTTGTCTTCAGGAGTATTATACTAAAGAGAGCACTAAAAATACTAATAAGCAGTTGCTTAAACTATTCTTAAAATACTTAGTAGACGTACGGTACGGTACGGTCGTACGGTCATCGTAGCTCAGTGGTCAGAGCATTCTCCCTGTTAGGGAAAGGCCGTCGGTTCGAGTCCTGCCGATGACATCAGTTTTTGTGAAACACACTGGTCCTTGACATACGACGTATGCCACGCGACGTGGCAAAACGCTATGACACTTTAAACGTGTGTGACAGCGTCGTACGCGTGGGATAGCATGGGAACACGCGAGTCTGGCGCTTTGACGGTGAGACAGCGTGATGAATGACCAGTGTGTTCGTTACCATACACATTGTATAGGCCAGATCCTGTTCAGATGTCATAATGCGTGTTATACGTCGTATGTGAAGGAGAAGTTTGCCCGTACCTCGAGACGTGAATGCTTCTTGTTGTGGTAGGTGCGAGTCGAACTCGCTAGTGGAGTCCCTCGGCGCGGTCTGCATCACGGCGTACAGCAAGTGGGAGGTGGTGTCCCGCGCGCTGCGGGTGGCGGAGCGCCCCGTGGTGCTCAACCGCGCGTCCTCCACCAACACCACCAACCCGTTCGGATCTACCTTCTGTTATGGATACCAGGATATGATCTTTGAGGTATGTTAATCTGAAGCGTCTTGTAAACGATCAACATTATTTGACACGTTAAAGGACATCATCCATTTTGATACAAATACAAGCAAAAAGAAATTTTGTAATCGTGATAACCTATTAACTCCTTAACAGTTTTTAATAATATATAATAATAATTATTTATTTCGGACTTAAATCCATATATGTGTTAGTAACGATTTCCTTATAATCTAGTGTTATAATTAATACACAGTACCTACGGAAAAATAGGGAAGATGGATACAGACTCATACCTTTATGGCATGAATCTGTATCCATCTCTTGAGCAGTGGCGAGTCCCACCTCGCCGCTGAAAAAACAGAATTTGATAAGGTAACAAACATAAACAAGTTAAAAATATGGCAAAAATTTGCCATATATTTTAGAGATTTCGAAAGTTTTTTCAGAAAAAAATAAAATAAAAATTCAACATCACTTTAGGGGTTTTTGACCATGCTGAGTTGATTGCCGCTGGTCTTGAGTCTCTATTACCGTTCTCGGTTTGACCTCGTTTTAACCTTGACCTTGATATTAGAGGTCAAAGGTCAAGTTCAATTTAGAGGTCTTTGACCATGCTGAGTTGATTGCAGCTGGTCTTGTCTCTAACTATTACCGTTCTCGATTGAACCTCGTTTTGACCTTGACCCTGAGATTTGCGGTCAAGTTCATTTTAGAGGTCTTTGACCATGCTGAGTCGATTAGCGTTTACACTGAGTCTCTAGCTCTTACCGTTACTCTTACCGACGGACGGACGGACGGACGGTCGGACATTACTGTTGTATAAGAGATTTTCGTTTCGAAAACTCTAAAAGGAAATAAAGGAATAAATCACAAGCTTATTTTACTTTGGATTGGAAGAGTTTTGTAAAAATGTTGAAGTTCATTGAACAGTCGGAGAGAGACTTGATTTTGTGTTCGGTGTTTATCTAGTCAGAATCTATTGTTACAAGTGTGTTTGTTCATCATGTATTACTGTTAGTTCCACCAAATGCCGACAATCGAAACTACAAACTATCCTAGTTAGAATCACATATGATCAAAATTACTACTACTAAAAAAAAACGAAAAATCCCATTTTTTTTATTATTAATCTTTTTACTCGATATTAACTTTTTTTTTGTTGTTGCTAGAATGGAAAGCCGAAGCCAACTGATTTGGGAAAAGGTTTAATGAATATTGTTGTTTCTAGGTGATGTCGAATAATTATATAGCGTCAATCACCTTGTATCAGCCGGAGGGGACGCGGCCTCACTACGCGGTCAACTCCATCGCGTGACACAGCCAGGCGAGTCTAATAATATATCTAATTGCAACTTCATAAAGTACACTTTACACCACGTTTTCACGGGCACTTGTTAGGAAAATCCATAGGTTCGAGTCCTGCCGATGACATTTTTTTAGACAGTTTTTTTGCAAAATAATGTCTATTTAAATATTTGAGAAATAGTAGAAGCAAACTCATTGCTTTCAAATACAAAAATATACTTGTCAAAAGTCCGTGAGGCTCTACGTGAAATGAAGATTTTTTTTTTATGGATATGCTTGGTATCCGGTATAAGCGTAGTGAATAAGTAACGACATGTCATCGGATGTGGTGATCACTTGTAACATAAGTCTTAACTACAGTATGTTGGAAATTAGTAGTATTAAAAAAAAAAAAACAAGCTAGACATTCAGGCGTTTTGTTTCGACTGTTATAGAGTGGGTGGGTGGTTTTTAGGTCTATTTTTCTTTTCTCATTCGTTGCCATCGTTACTAAGTGGGACCAAAAACAAAACTAAGTGTGGGTGTATACAGGCGTGGTTTTTTGTCTGTGTGTATTATCTGACAACATGTTTTTTTTTGCCTGTACAGGGATCTCCAAGCAAAGTTAAAATATACACGTCATGAACTATTTAAGTTGTCAGTCACAACACATAATCCCCACTGGTGAGGTCCCCCCCCCCCCATCCTCCTGCAAACACAAAGAAATGTTACAATTTCTGCATTAAAAAAAACGAAGTTTCCACATGAAGTGTCTACATATCGCAACCATGAAGAACCTAAGAGGAAGCAGTATTTAAAAAATGTGATAAAAAAAACTATGAAAAAAAAAAAAAAAACTCGTAAAAAAGTGAGTGACAGATCTCAGTTGATGTGTTGTAAGTCTTATTTAATTCCTTAGACAGACTTTAGGTAATATACTTAGTTTTAAGTTGACATAAGTGGTAAATAATATTATATAAATGGACATTTTAACAAAATATTAGTCAAATGTGTTCTCCCACGATTTTTCTTCTTCTTTTTTAATTTTCGACATGCATAAATCCTTTTTATTTTAAAATATGTGTTCTTGCATGTTGAATTAGAATTTAAAGAAAAAAAATCTTACAAATTTAGGAATAGACAACTGCGTAAATATTTTTTGAAAACTAGACGAGAGTGAAAATAATAATGAAATTGATGTATTTTTTCTAAAAAAATTTTGACTTTTTTGATTCATGATTGGGACTTTATATGAATATGATGTGCAACCAATATTATTACAGCACTATATAAGTTATTTTGTAATGTTTGTGTCGTCCCCAAAAACCCATTGTAATTTATTTATAAATTAGACCATTTTATTTCGTACATATTATTTTAATTATGAAATGTTAATGACGCGATGTTTTACTATTTTTATGTTTATTTAGTAAAACGTATCGATATATTTGTTATAAATTATTTGTAATGTCGCTCAGATGTGTGTGTTTCAATTATTTAGTTGTTATTTTAGCGTGTAGGTAAACCAAACGAAGCCCCTCTGACGTCATATTATATAGTTTCCTATATAGGGACTAGAACCGCCTTCCAGTTTCCAGCCGCGCAAATGTGTAGGACAAAAGGCGAGTAAATTATACCTATACATTTGTCGTACTTATAATTTATTGCTTATACCTAATTGGCTAGTTAAATTATAAGGAGGTGTGGCTTATGTCGCATGCGCAGCTGGAAACTGGTAGAAGCTTGTAGAAGGGACTAGAACCGCCTTCTAGTATGATATAGACGTTTCGTATATATAACGTCAGAAGTGCTTTGTTTAGTTTGCCTATACGCTACATTATTATGAAAATGGAAGATAGCTTTTGAGAGATGCTTGACAAAAAAAAATATTTTCTATACTTAAAAAAAAAAGATTATTGTGTGAAAATAAAACACGTTTGAAACCTTTTTAGTCACAAAATAGCCTACGGTATTGAATAAACGGCTTTCTAAGGTAAGATAATTATAAAATATTATTAACATGTTTGGAGGCTCTGTTTGGAGAAGGTACAATTTCTTTTTGCAGTAAATAGAACTCATTAGAACCAAAAAAAAAACTTAGCTAAATGGTTCTCTTTTTAAATACATAGAATTTTTATAATAAGGTTTTTAATATTAAGAATTGTGACTATGTTACACGATCAATGTAGCTCTCAGACGACATACGCTGTTTTATATAGACTATAAAGGATATTCTATCTTTTTTTGGTGTTGGCCAGAACCAATTTGCTACTTTTAATTCGAATTTTATAGTTTCACGTACGCATTATGAAATAAAACCTTCAAAATATTAAACAAAAATTTGTATTTTTTTAATTTTATAAATACGTAATCCATAACTCATATTAAATATTTTTAATAGCGTCGTGTTTGTTTTGTAATTTACGATAGTAGTGCCATCTATTGGTCGCGGCCTGTAACTAACCCAACATTCGAACAATAGTAGCAATTTGTCTCGGACCAAAATTTATCAGAATAATGTATAGTGCCAATGTAGATACACACTTATCTGGACTTTGTTAGTGTTCAAATTTATTTCGGTAATGAGCTTAAGTAGGCTACTAAAATAAATAAAGATGATGGGCGGTTGTGATGTTCTTAGTAAAGTGTTGTTTAGGCAATATGACACAAGCTTCGATAAGATTTGATTGTTGCTTCTATATTTGAATTGTTCTTGAGATTTTTCAAATTTCACCAATATTATCACAGAGATCTTGAACCATAATGTATACTTCATTTGCGCCTGTCAGTGTCAACTGTCAAAACAGTTGCCTTTACTTGTTTGACAGAACTTGGAGACGCTCTAACATATTTTTGAGATCATCCGCCATTTTCACATCACATTCACATTTTTCATTTTTTTACGTTTTTATTTGTTGATTTATATACTTGATTTACGAAGACTGGACATTGGCAAATTGCTATAAGCAGAGGCCATAAAAAAGAATTGAATTGAATTGACTGGACATTGGTAAATTGCTACAAGCAGAGGCCATAAAAAAGAGAAGAAGAATGTGTGTTAATTTCGAATACACTCCAAAAATGGTAATCTCCGATTATCCAACCGTCACTAACGTAGGTTATGTAACAAACCGCGAGATAAGACAAAATTGGTATATCTCAAAAACAATTCAATTATTTTATTAGTATTTATTTATGCACAATTTTAAGTCACTTGTGTGATTGTCGTTATTGTGGCTGTGGTGCCATAAAACAAAAAAAAAATTAAAAAATTGACAAATACAATAAAAAAGTATTAAATTTAAGGCGGCCTTATGCTGCGCTCTAATTATGTGTGTGCGGATATTTTGGCTGACAAAACATAAGATACTTACTTATGTGTTAATTAAAAATAAAAATTAAAAGATCTATTCACCAAAATAATTTTTTAACCTTAGTTAAGTTTTCCTGAAATATTAATCGAATCAACGGGTCATTCTATGGAAACAACATTATATAAGTTTCATTCACCTCCCTATTTTGCAGTGGAGATCATGGATTCATAATAAATACTAAGTAAGTAACTCCTTGCGTTACCTTCTATATTCTTAAGGACTGTAGGCTCTTTGCAAGGTTGTAGTAATTAACAAATAATTAATTCTGGTAATAGGTAGTTATTACTATATTACTAATTCAATAATGTATATAGCGTTAGCTGAAAACAAAAAAACCAAAAACACTTCCATTTTTTAAAATATTTGATTTTATTCCATACAAAAGTAATCACGAATTGTACCTGATTATTAGGTTAAGACTCTAAAACGGTATCATTTTTCTAACATTTTGTAATTCTTTAATCGAAACGAAATGACATAACATTGCTACCAACTGTTTGTCATAAACGCAGTGATACCAACCGTACGTCAGAACACAGTTACCAATTGTCAAAGTATCCGCACACAAGTCACATACAATTATTTTTATAACGATTAGCATAATCACGTCACTATGATGAGTTTAGTTTATTTACGTCACTTAATGATTGTATAACTATGTATGTATGTCAGCCTCCGTGACGCACTGTCAACCTTGAATTATATGCATGCGAAAAGTGTCATTGACTTTTAATTTCTACATTGATATTGAACGTCTTGTCCTGGAATTGATATACTACTTACTGTGTAGATATTCGTACTGACCTACGTGACACAATTTTCTCTTCGATAATTATCTGAGACAGTTTATAAGTAGGCAAGTAAAGTAGGTACTTTACTAGCCTACTTGGGTCTAGTTGGCAAAAGACATGTAATTTATAATTTTAAATAGGTATTTAAAATTATAAATTACATGTATTTTGCCAACTTGCAAATGTCTGTTGAGCGGATCGAAACGGAGGTGTCAAAGACTTATTAATTTGGGCTAATTCACCGAGGGTAATTAAGTATACTATTTAGTGGACTTAATTCACATGTTTCTATTTTTTTTCCATAGGTGATTTATGTACACTTTTTAGTAAACTTAATTCACTTGAGCTAATTCTCCTATATGAAATCATTTTGAAATGATTCTAACTGTAGACGTAATTCACTTTGGCTAATTCACCCAGGGTAATTATGTATTCTATTTAGTAGACTTAATTCACCTGCTTGCGTAGGTGATTATGGTACCTATCCTCCTTTTAGCCATGAACCTGGCCACTCAAAACTATGATGACGTCTATGACGTTAAGTATTAGAATTATTACGATAAATATAATTATTGTCAAATATTGGATAGAAACAGGCGTTACTTGGCGAAAATGCATGACAAAACAATGGTAAGTAAAATGTTTTTAAGAAAAAACCTTTTAAATTTATTAATAGCATTAATTTTTCGCAGAATTAAAAGGACAACAAAACGTCGACAATTGTTTCGCCTCTAAACGAGGCATTATCAAGACTGTCTCAGAGAGAACAGAATAATTATTGTCATTTATTGATTTCCCTGTCAATTTTCCTTTATAATAATATTGTTCTGTAATTGTGTTCGCAATGAATGATTTTACATTTATAAAAAGAGGGCGAGGCGTAGTTCTAATATACCAAGGTCGTGTTAGCTCAAAAAACTTTAAAAAATAAGGGATATGATCTCGTGTGCAAAGTACCACCTATAGAGGCCATTAAAGCTGGATTATATAGAAAAAGAAACAAAAATCTAGGAGTTCGGAAGTTAGCTCAATTTAAAAATACTGCAGAAATTATAATTCCACAAAAAATTCAAGATTTTTTATTAGCAGATTATAATTTCCAGAAAATGCTAAAGAGCAAATAGAGAATTTGGAACACTTTTTTGGAGACGGAACATTTACAGCATGCATACCACCATTTAATCAAATTTATAGTATACACGGAGAATGTGGCAGTACCGCTAAAACCACTAACATATCACCACTTATTTATGCATTAACGACTAAAAAGAATTACTTATCTTATCGAATTTTATTCTAAATGATAAAATCAAGAGTACCACAATGGATCCAAAAAAATTCACATGTAACTTTGAAAGAAGTGCTATCAAAGGCATTACAGCAGTTTTTCCACAAGTCAATGTGAAAGGCTGTTATTACCATTTTCAAGAGTGCTTAAAAAGAAAAGCCAAGCGTTTGAAATTGTTTAATGACAAAAACAACCGCAGGTGTGTCTGTGTCACAACTTGGCACTTCTGCCACTAGACAAAATTTTTGAGGGATGGAAATATATACAGAATAGGTTTGCAAAATTCAAACATCTGCAACCTTTCCTGACTTACTTCAAAAGAAACTGGAGGAAGTCAAACCAGGCTAAAGAGCGGTGTGTCTTTGGTGAGAGACACCGCACAAATAACTATGTGGAAGGTTAGCACACTAAGCTAAACAAAAGCATTAAAAGAAACAATAAAAATATTTTAGATTTAATTGCGGCTTTTAAAGCAGACGTGAAAATAAAACGTCAACCAAATCCACGCAAATCTGCTACTCAAACTAATGACGTAATTATTCAGGATGCCCAAATGGATTTGTTACATGACGATATTCATGTGGGCCATTTTTTAGAGACGTTGCGCTAGTGTTTTTTCTCTGTGCCAATCTGAAATCAGTAGTGCTATAAGCAGATACTTTCACTTCATTTCACTTTTTTTAACATATTTTCTAATTTAGTCTTATTTTGCGCGGTGCATCCTTTAAGTTCCCTGTGTCCTTCACTTTGTGTAGCTTTTGTTGGTTTTGGTGCGGAATTAGCTTGTTTGGTGCTTTTTGTTTGTTTGGTGGATTTTTAAGCCAATATTACATTAGTTATACGAGAACAGGTTGTATTTTATTAATATAATGTTAATGTTTTATTAAGTTTAACACATTTTCCTTAATTTACCTGAGTGCATAAACTACCTATACTGTGAAGAAAACACTGCGAATTAAGTCTACTGATTAGTAAACTTGATTAGTCCAGGTTAATTAAGTCTACTAAACGGTATACCTAAATCACCTACAAGCAGGTGAATTAAGTCTATTAAATAGTATACTTAATTACCCTAGGTGAATTAGCCCAAATGAATTAAGTCTACGACCCCGAAGCGGAGCTCAATCTTAGGCGACAAGTGTAAATCGTTTGTGTACCAACTCCTCCGAAACGGCTCGACCGATTTTGACCAAATTTGGCATGCTGGTCGACATCATACCCGGGAGTGCATATCTCTGAAATCATGAAAATAGAGAATAAAAAAATATTTGCTCCGCTCAACATTTGCAATTAGCAGCATGCATTGCATACCTATCTATGGGTTGAACGACATTGGTCAAATCTGATTATGATATGAAAGAAATCAAAGTGATAATCTGATTTAAAAGAAATTAGCGGTAAAATTATCAACCAAAAAATTATAGATACTCGATTAGTTTACATATAATTATATCTAATTAGATCCCACTACAAAATTATTAATATATCTAATCGATAAACCCATATCAGGTGATCATCTTCAAATTACAAGCATGTAAATCTGTAAATATGACATGATAATGTTCAACGATAATACAGTAATATATAAAAATCAGTAGCATAAAGATAAGATAGGAAATTGATAAGATGCCAAATTCAGATGTTTTGATTTCAACGAGTCTAGACAGTATGTGACATAGTTGCACATTTGATCAGTGATATTTTAAGATTTACAGAGATTCTTTAAAGAGCTATTTATATTACTTTGAACGTTAACAGAATATTAACTACGTAAGTAGTAAATCAAAAAAATACTGACCGGTTTTCACGAATAGATGGAATGAGCAATGTTTAGGTATCCGCCGGCGTCCTAGGGTTATACTCATAAGGGTGTACCCGGGGCGGCAATGGACGATAGGTGTTAAAAGTAGGTCTATAGAAGTCGTATAATAATACTAGTGGTCGCCCGCGACTTCGTCCGCGTGGTAATTTGGATTTTTTCCCGTTCCCATCGCGCCGCGTCATATTTTGAACAATTCACACATATCTGTATAAATTGTAGCCTATGTGTTATTCTGATGTATAAGCTATATTATTGTAAAGTTTCATTAAATTCCATTCAGTAGTTTTTATGTGAAAGAGTAACAAACATCCATCCATCCATACATACAAACTTACATACTCACAAACTTTCGCGTTTATAATATTATAGTAGGATGTCCAATAATTATACAGTAGGTAGCAAATTTGAAGTGCAGTTGAACTTAGCACTTTACCATTAGGGTTCCGTACCCAAAGGGTAAAACGGGGACCCTATTACTGAGACTTCGCTATCGGTCCGTCCGTCTGTCTTGAGCTGCATCTAATAAACCGTAATTGTTTGAAAGTTCAAATATTCACAGATGATGTATTTCTGTTGCCTCTATAACAACAAATACTAAAAACAATATAATAAATATTTAAGGGGGCTCCCATACAACAAACGTATTTTTTGTTTGTTTTGGTACGGAACCCTTTGTGCGCAAGTCTGACTCGCACTTGGCTGGTTTTCCTTGTGTGTATGACCCCGTACATACTGTCATACTACTGACTCTACAACTAACCTCATACCTCGTTATAAATATGTTAACATATTTATAACGGTCATTTCCATCAAACTTCTACCCAAACCCAGCTACCTTACAGTCTACTACTCTACCAACTGAACTATCTACTGTACATTATGGTCCTTCGAGCCGGATCAATGGAATAATATAATGCAATAAATTAATTGACGAAGTTAATTGACTTTTTGAAACTGACAGTTGCTGTAAGGAGGCTGATATATAATATGAATAATATATCTATAGCGTGTGTATTATATATTATACGTGTCGTAGCGTTACATTATGCATTTAGAGATACATAACAGCCATTACGATTAGTGGTCAGAAGACACTCCTAACTATTAGACCTATAAAGAGACATTAGACCAATATGACTTCTGTGATAAAAATTGTGTGGTACCTAATGTACTATGATATGCTGCTATATTTACCACAGAGGTAAGTAAAACAATAAACACGGTACCCTTGCATCAAAGAAATCAAAGTGATAATCTGATTTAAAAGAAATTAGCGGTAAAATTATCAACCAAAAAATTATATAGATACTCGATTAGATTTATATTTTATTATTAGATTACATATAATTATATCTAATTAGATCCCACTGATGTTAGCTTTAAAAGAATAATTTAACTTTGTTACCAAAAAGTAGGTAAAAAGGTTTTTTTTTGGCTTTTTGTGTAAATTGCTTGAAATATAATGACGTAGGTACCTAAACAAAAATATTCAATAAATATTCTAGTTATCAATAGTGTAACTCGATTAAAAGTTCATAATATAGGTAAGTAGTACAATTAATTTGCTTATATATCCTTTTTGATAAGTACTTTCTTAACATCCAGTTTCATATCTTATATTTTTAATGAATGAATGAATGATAATTTATAATCTAAAGCAAATATAAATGCTTATCTATTCGTTTACTATTAGGTAGGTACATATATATTTCTAACAGCTGCTGGATTGAAATAGCTGTACAGTTCGCGAGACCTAAGCTGAGCTTTGCATTTGTGTGAGTGATCACGAAAGGTAGAGTAAAAAAGCTGTGTGTACAACACACGTGTGTGTTAAACAGGGCACATAATGCGTTCACGTACCTACACTGCACTCACACAAATGCGAAGCTCTTTCAATATACCTTCAACTGTTACTAATTGTAAATGTAATAAATGGGTGCGCATTGTCTTACATAACTTTTCATCTCCTATCATCGGAGCTCCGAAAATGTTTCTCATACCATTTAAAATTATAATGATCGTTATTCATAAAAAAAAATTAAAACTAAATATTAAAAAACATAATCATTTAAATTCGTAATATCACAAATTATACGCTTAGTTTTTACTAATATTTGTTTTAATATATTTGTTTATACTAATGATCGAAACTCATAATCATTCGAAAAATAACAATACATACATACATAGCATCACGCCTTTTTCCCCGAAGGGGTTTGCAGAGGTGTGCAAACACACCCACATCTCGCCAGCTATGTTAGGTTCCATGTCATAGGGGGCGAGCCTATTGCCATTGACCGGGCACAAGTTCCACACTCTGGAATAATTATCTGGGTAAAATTCTAAAGAGAATTATACATTATCCACCAGACCCGGGAATCGAACCCGAGACCTCGAGCGTGGCAGTCCGTACATATTAGTACCATTGTGCCACCGAGGTAGTCGAGGTAGAAAAAATAAATATAATATTCAAAAATGTGTTTTATTCTAATATTTGTAAAATTTGTAATATTTGTAAACAAAATGGGTAGGTTAGGTTAGGTTAAAACTGTGACCTCCTATGCACGAGCCGAGCGAGCGAAGCGAGCGGTGCCGCGGTAGCGGCCGGCGAGTGCCAGTGATAATTACTTAGTTGAAGTATGTTCGTAGTAACATTATTAATTAAAGCAATATGATAATAGAAATAAAATTCACAGACGAAAAAAGATCTGAAAAGAAATGGATTTAAACTGGTTCTTGGTAGTAAAACTATTATAATTAAAAAATTATAATCACTAACTGTTATGAGTTCCGATGATAGTAATAAAAATGTATGACTAAAAAAATAATGAAAAATAAAATTATGAAGAGTGATGATTATGAACACAAATCGGTAGTAAGAAAAAGAATAGGATTAAAAATGTTATGTGATTACAGATTGTTGGGTCAGACACAATCATGTCACTTATATATTTATTTCAATATATTCTACTTATAATATACTTTTGTCTGCCTCCATTATGTAATTATATAGATCTGTTGTAATATCGTATGATTGGTCTATTAAACTTTATGTAATTTAAATGTTTTATAATTTAAGTATGTAGTAACAATGTTAATTTAGGCATAAATACCATTTTTTTTATTTATTTGAAAGTTACGTTACGTATACATAATAAACCGAAGGTTTCTGTTGACAGTTGAATGTTTAAGGAAGGACAGGTAAATCATCCATTTTGGTTCAAATTAAGCAAAAAAGTACCTAATTCGGTTAGAACTTATTAGACTATTCTCGCTAGCATTTTTTATTATAGCAACAAAGTTGTGAGTGAGACACTTGCCACTGTTTTTATTTGAGGTCAAAAATCGTTGTTACGTGCATTTTTTTTCCAAATAATCCTAACTAGGGAAGTACTTAAATCATAGTAACAGTCAACGATAACAAATAGGTATAAGAGCTCCATGAAACCATGAAAAAAATAAGTACACGATGTTTTATTTGTTTGGCTATTTTTTAATTTGGACCAAAAATTTATGAAACGTGGATGATGTAAATTGACCCATGTTTTAAGGTAACACATGTCAAAATTCACAGGTAGTCCATTGAAATGTTACATTTGGGTCTGCAAAAGTCAGAGGACGCTATTTTATTTTTTAGATATCAACGGTGGAGTAGTGTAAAGCTAAACCCAAGTTTGTGGGGTCGCAACCCTTATGGGTTGGGACCCATAAGGGACATTCAATGTTGCGAAGATAATGCTATTACAATTTGAAAAGTTTTAACATCTTACTTACCATTACTTTGTCATGGATTTTTGCCAGGTAACGGTTTCCATCCAATATTTATAACTTTAAATACCTAAGTACGTTAACATATTACGTACGTGTGAGATTCGTTTTTCTACACTTACGAAAAATTCCTTTTTTGTTAATAAAAATTCACAGACCTAGCAAGCATCCCCCCACTCGCTTCGTACCGGAAAACCGAAACTATTCCTCGGTCCAATGTGTACCTTGTGTAGGTACCTACCTAATTTTTGACATAATAGCATATACAAGCCCAAAAATGCATTTTTAAACAATGTTCTGTAAAATAGATTTGTAAAATGAATAGCTATTTATAAATAGGCAAAAAACTTGTGCTACGTTCGGTAATAACGAGTTAACGAGAACGACAAACAATTTAAGAGTCTACCAAAAATCTTACGGCCGACATTTTTACTGCACAGAAGAACTAGTTACTCTGAACTAGTTCGCGGTGTGGGACAAGTAAACTTCGGTAATGTAATGGAGCGTTTGGGCCTGGATTTTTGCGTCAACGTCAGAGGTAACCTAAACAAAAACAACCAGGCACGCGCTCCGCAAAAACCCAAGTCCATATAAATAGTTATATCTATGAAGATATTTCATCATTTGAAAATTAGATTACCCACCATGACTATGACATCTTTGTAGCGCGATACAGAATGCATGTCCATGTAGTACAATCGTATTCGACAGATGGCGCTGAACTGTGAACACCGTAAATGAGTTAGAGCTTCACCGCACTTATTATAATTTTCACTTTTGTTAGTAGTTATGATCGTGTATAGGGATAACATTGGCTACGCTCGTGTTATACTAACAATGTTATCAAGTATTTACACGTAATCACTACATTAAGCTGGCAGACGAACGAGACTTCGTTTGCGTCGTTATTTTGCAAAAAAAAAATGCTGTTTCGCTCTTATTGACCGCAGAGTGATCTTTCGATGTCCAATTCATGTACAACTGTAACAACTAAAGCTGAAATAAACCATTTTTATTGAGTAATGGGTACTCTGATAAAGGACTTAATTAACTTGACTGCTTCAGCGCGGTCGGTAATGCATTGGCTTTCGGCTCCGGAGAGACACGAAAGCTGAAACGAGTTGTACTTTTGTGTCAGGACTATGTCACTCGCCTAACAATCGCAAAAAATACGTGACGTCAGCTACAACTTGAAGTTGTAAGTCGGTAAGTGTTGTCTGTTTTAACAGACACAGCACAGCACAGCACAGGCAGCACATTTTTTGGCCGTTACAAAAGCTGTAACATAATTGATAGAATTGTTGAACGTTGTATAATAATATCGTTGAGTGTGTAGTTGACTGAGGGAGCGAAGCGACCGAAGTCTCCGTTTCAACTTGCAGACTGGGGAGAATTTCTTTCGTCTGTACAGATATCTACATCTACGGGTTCTATCAGATCATGTTTGCGGCCGTATTTACCAACCGATTTTCATGAAACTTAACACACACACTCCTTGCTTACAATGAATAACATGTGAATGATATTTTTTGGATTGGATGAAAAATGAAATAGTAATAAAGAAAATTGAAAAATAAATTTTCTAAACAAAGCTCCCGAAGTCTACGGTTCACAGAACCACTAGTGTAACGTATGTAGGTAACTAATATTTTAAGTGGGCATATATTACTGGTCTGATATGAGAAACGACCATTTTGGTGAATGGAATTGACTTATGTGGAACGGAGGTGCAATGCTTAGCTGAGCATGTTGATAAATAAGCTGATCCGTAAATAGTTTTAAGATATGAAAAAAATAACAATGAATTGTTAAGTTCTTATAAGTTTATCAATACCACTCGTGTATACAGTGATAGATGCCTTAATATTAAACAAACGGTCGTATAAAGGTTCATTGTTTAATTGGTAGATTACTTACGCTGAATGTTTATGTGTTACCTACTTACGTTAAGTGTTTCTTATTAGAATTCTTTATATTTTGGCAGTAACCTAACAAGTTGTGATTGTAATTTAGGTAAAAAGTTGTAAAAATAATCCCATTTTTTTATAATTCACTCTTCATATGGGTTAAAAAAGAAATTTGTCTCGAAAAATCTAAATAAAGGATTTCATACCGAATTTTGAGTTTTATTGTAGGTACTCGTATTTTGTACCACGGAATGTGTAAGTATCACCCTGGGATAATGCCACAGATGAGAGGACTCCATACGTCTCTTACTCATGTGATAATGCATCAGAAGTTAACTGCCTACTACCTCCATATAATTAGGTACCTAGTACCTACTGGCTTGGTGTGTCAGTGAAAGATCTTTCTGAATCTGTTTAGTGGTTTTAAAGATGACCAAGGACTTGGGTTTTTGCGGAGCGCGTGGCTGGTATAGCCTTTAAGGTTACCTCTGGCGCTGGGCAAAAATCCAGGCCCAAACGCTCAAATTACAACACCGAACAACGTTTCCTTGTCCCGCACCGCGAACTAGTTCAGAGTAACTAATTCTTCTATGCGGGAAAAGTCAAGCATTACCTTGACATTGGCGAAATCATCGATTAATATCAATGGAGCCACAATTTATAAAAAAAGAAGAAGTAACATAGCCAAGTATAATTTTCTTTATAATATTAGTATCTACATGCAATCGCCCCTATTTCCTGAGTTGGGCTGAGATGCATCATACACCCACATAAAAAAATACTTAAGTTACAACCGGGTATAGCACTATTACTTATATTAGTCCGTCTTCACATTATGAGAATATCGTGGCTGACCATCCTTTATATCCTATGATCTTTCGCATGTGTAACTATGGCGTTCAAAAGTGTGGTTTTGTAATTTTATTAAGAATAATTAGCACATGATTCACCCAATTACAATTAAGTACGGGGTCATCTGAATTAAGGCTAGCCAACAAGTACCTATAGTTAGTGAACCATACATACTTATAACCAGATTCATCTGTTCTTAAATGGTCATAAGCTACATACCCACTCGTAGACTCAAACTGGGTGAGCTCACTAAACCGTAAACAAGCATGCAACAATAAAGCAAGTTATGTAGTCTGTGGCTAGTCTAGTCTATGAAAGTAAATCCCGGCTGTCATATAGTCGTTACGTCAAACCCATAGAGTAAAGTAATCCAGGTACGGAGAAGTCAAACCCTACCTACCTGTATCCTTTGAGAGTTAAAGTTTACTTGATTTTTTCATAAACCTAAGAAAATCCAGGGTTTTGGATCAAAAACCTAGACTTGTTCAGGTTAATGATAAAACTAGGACTCTCAACACGATTGATTGGTTGAATTGCTTGATTGATTGATAGGGATAAGAAGTAGGTAATGGTGTTTTTTAGAGAAATGATCTCGGTTATGCCAATTTCGTAAATGGTTCAATCAAGTAAATATTTTGCCAACCTCCGTTCGTTTGATCAAAACCTAGGTTTTATATCAAAAACACGATTTTACCATAAACCTGCGACATATGTTATAAGTAGAGAGTACTACATAAACATAACATAACATAGCATCACGCCTTTTTCCCCGAAGGGGTAGGCAGAGGTGTGCAGCAAACACACCCACATCTCGCCAGCTATGTTAGGTCCCATGTAATAGGGGGCGAGCCTATTGCCATTTAACGGGCACAAGTTCCAGACTCTGGGATAATTATCTGGATAAAATTCTAAAGAGAATTATACATTATCCACCAGACCCGGGAATCGAACCCGAGACCTCGAGTGTGGCAGTCCGTACATAGTACCATTGTGCCACCGAGGTAGTCGAGGTAGAGAGTACTAGAGAGAAAATATCAGGTTACTTACATTTGAGTTGCCCAGCGCGCAGAGAAATGAAATGAAATGATTTATTTATTTGTATAGGTCACTAAATGGCTCTTACAAACTTCAGTAAGTACTTAAAATAAAAAATATCATTGCTTCTATATTTACATGTACTGCCAGATTCGCAAAGCAATAAGTAGAACCGAGAGAAACAACCTGGCAATAAAACTCTCGGTCACTCTTTTTTAATAATTGATACATTTACACATTTTCTTAAGACTAAATGTGTGTCAATAAGCGTGTATAATGCAACAAAAAAATTTGTAGTCACCTAAGTACAAAATATGCTACAATTACGGCATTTTAGGAGGCGCCTGCACCATGCTCAAACCAGACACTTTTATCGGTAAGGTAACCAACTGTCTTATAATATGCTTTTTGACATAAAGTGGTCTTTATAAAGGTTTTAAAGTTATTGTCGGGCATACAAAGGACCGATTCAGGCAATTTATTATAAAAGCGTGTACCTTCCCCATTGAAAGAGTGACTAACCTTGCTAAGCCGATAACACGGAGGAAGTAGTTTATTTTTATTACGTAGATTTCTGTCTGTAACGTCACTTACTTTATATATACTTTAGTATACATACAGTATGTTATCCAATATATGTATATTGGGAAGCTTCAGTTAAAACATGAATATCTTTAAATCGCTGCCTTAGAGAATCTCTCTTACCTAAACAATACATGGCACGGACTGCCCTCTTTTGTAAGAGTAGTGATTGTATGTAGGTAGTTACGTATACGTAGGTACGTACCTACTTGGTACTCAGTTGCCTACCTAGGCTTAGGCTACCTAGTACCTAACATCGGTGCTGGCTATTGGAATGTAGGTGCGGATTAAGTAGATACCTACAAAATTACCTGCTGTTTTTAAGGTTCCGTAGTAAAATTCTCGGAACCCTTATAGTCTTTCTGTCCTCCCTCTGCTTTCCTCACAAACGGTTCGTGCTAGAAACATGAAACTTTGCATGGATATGTATATTTGCTACACCGACAAAGTGTTAAACAAAATTTAAAAAAATATTTTTGTCTAGGGTACCTCCCCTACGCGTAAAGTGGGGATGATAGTTTTTTTTTACGTCTACCTCGTCGTGTGAGGCATGCTAGGAGCTAGTGGAGAGGTTGATAAGGTGATTTTTTGATTTAGGCATCCGTTTGCGAGATATTTAGCTTTAAAGGGCATATTCTTGCGAAAACAGGGCGTCCATACCCCTAAAATCTAAACGGCTGGCGTGAAGAACCTGAAAAAATTCACGATGGTAGTCCATGTTATAAACTTTGCAGGAAAACTATAACGGATAGTATAACTCTTTTAATTCAGGAGTTATGGAGGCTTTTATGGGTAACTAACTACAGAATCCTAGCTTATGCGTGGCTCGACATGTAGGTACTACCCCGGTTTAAGTACCGGTTTTAAGTACCTGCCCGATAACGTTAATAGGCTTACCTTCTGATACATGGGCCACCAAATTACTGACAAATTGTATGGGTGTTTGATGTGTTACCATTGCGACTTGGTCTACCCCGTCCAGAATATGGCGTGATTATAGGCTTCACCACATACACATTACAATTAGAAAGAATTTAACTAAGTATTTTTAAAATAATAAAAAAAATATTAGCAACATAAAAAAAAGTATTTGCGATTACCTACGTTTTTTTTACGATCAGGAATGATTGATGGCGCGCGTATTGCCAATTAGGTAGGTAGGTACTTATTGTTCGTGTAGGTATACCATGTTCGTGATTGGCATAACAGATAATGAGATTCCTTTAGAGAATTAGTAGCCGCGAATCGTCATAATCGTAAAACTCGTCATGAATATATCTCGTCTTTTCATTATATCTAAACCTTAAGCACAGTCACTGGAAGCTGTTACATTGGTAATATTAAAATTACAAACAGACAGACACACATCATGCCTATAACTCTGAAGGGGTAGACAGAGGTGCATTACACACCCTCACTTTGCCAGTTACTTTGTCCACTGAATAACATCTTTTTTTTCGCTCGCTTTTCGTTTTTTTTCGCTTAAAAATGGTAATTATCGTGTCTACCAAATAATTACACACTTATTTAGGTTAATCTACCCAAGGCCGCAGCCGCATCTACATCCATTGCCACCTGTGTGGTCCTCTGTCGTGTATGTCAGGTTTTACGCCGGGTCTTCCTCCTGCGGCCGCCTCCTTCACGAACATAACCTGCTCGCAGAAGGAAACGGCAGCGTTCCACCGGCTCCCGCTAGAGGCCATGGTTCGTAGCATAGTCTCCAGCGAGAGAGTACCTACGCCCAGGCTCACAATGAGGTCCCGGCGCTGAGCATTCCACCAACAACGTGGGGATTGCTGTGCCAGTATGTAGGGTACACAGACGTTGTGTCAAAAGACCGTTAATCTACACTACATCTATTAAAAATAACACTAATAATAATAATCGCTATAGGGCAATAGCCGTAATACAAGTCTACGTAAGACCGCTGAACGACCCCATTTGTATCATATTCATAATGTGAGATTGGGCATATCTACCTACCCTATACCAGTATTCTTATATATATCTTTATATATATAATTCTACTGTACGTGTGTATGTCACTCAACTCCTCCTAAACGGCTGGACCGATGTTGATGAAATTTTTTGTGTGTGTTCAAGGGGATTCGAGAATAGTTTAGATTCACAATTTGGATCTTTTTTTTTTTTGCAGGACAACGTCTGTCGGGTCCGCTATATACGTAGGTCACACTATAAGTTTTGCGTAACTTAAAAAGCAACATATTAAAACCAAAATATTATGTTTATTGCTTTTCAAAATACTCTCCTTTACATTTTAAACATTTTTTCATGCGATCGAACCATTTTTTAAAACAGGAGGACAACAGATCTGAAGGCATGTTTTCTAAGTGCTGATTGAACGCTATCACTGCCTCTTCGGAGTTGGTAAAAGTGAAACCTCTCATCAAATCTTTGATTTTGAGGAAAATACAGAAATCACTGGGTGCTAGGTCGGGGCTATGCGCAGGATGGGTGACGAGTTGTACTTTTTTGGAAGCTAAAAATGACTTTGTTTTGTTGGCCGTGTGTGAAGAAGCGTTGTCTTTACGTAGGAGAACGCGGCTTTTGGGTCGTCTTTCGCGAATTTTTTCTAACACCCTGGGTAAACAAATGGTAGAATACCACTCGGCATTAACACTCTTTTGATCTTCAAGTGGAATTGTACAGATTGGACCCGTAGCTGAGAAAAAAAACGCGATCATTTTTTTACCAACGTTTCTCGCCTGCCTCACTTTTGTTGACTTGTTCTCATTTTCAAACACCCATTCACAAGATTGCTGTTTTTTTTCGGGTTCAAAACAATAAATCCACGTTTCGTCTCCTGTGACAATGTCATAAACAGCATTAGAATGTCCGTGGTCGTACTTCAGTAGCATCTGTGAGCACCATTCCACGCGAGCCCGCTTCTGCTCCGCTGTCAGTTCGTGAGGGATCCAACGACAACAAAGTTTCCGAACTATCAATTCTTCGTGTAAAATTTTCTGGATTTGACTCATACCAATCCCCAATAGTCCTCGAATTGTCTCATAGGTAATCCGCGGGTTTTCTTCAATTAACCGCTTAACAGTAGCCACATTATTTTTGTCGACGGCAGTTGAAGGCCGCCTTGCACGAAATTCGTCATGTATAGAAACTTGACCTCTCTCAAATTCAGCAAACCATCGCCTCACAGTGCTCAAACAAAGTGCTTCTTTCCCAAAAGCATTTTGAAGACGAGCGGCACAGTCTTGCGCAGAGAGAGAGAACTTTTAAAATCATAAAATCATCGCTCTAAAATCTTTTCGACTTAATTCTATTTTCGTTGCATACGTAGAACTTTGATGTGTGATAAAAAACAATTGACAAATGATTTCCCGCCAATGGTTTTTTTTTGGAGTTTACTCCTTAAGAATCGATTTTCATATATAAGGCGCCCGGTATGAGAAAAATCCGAGGGGTAAAACCTACTAACAAGTAACGAAAATCGTGTCACGTTTTTGGTGCGCAACTTTAGTGCGCAACTTTCTAATTTGGCTGTGAGTGTATTAAGATTATTATTATGGTTCTCTTTATTACATTTTATTACATATTTACTATATTTTTAAATAAACTTATAAAAAACACAAATATATTTAAAAATATAAAAAATAGTGACCCACCGGTATCGAGTACAGTGACCAAGCTACCGGTGGTTAGGGCTCCAGAGATAGGAACTTCCGCACAATACGGGCCGTATCCAACAGAACCGCCTTCTGCATCAAGCCCTTGACCCAGCTGCCTAACGCGAGCCTCTGTAGGTGGTGGTCGAGGCTCTTGGCTATTAAACCATGGGCAGATACGACTATCGGAACAATAATCGCCGAATCCACATCCCACATGTCGACAATCTCGTGAGCTAAGTCCAAATATTTAATTTGTTTATCTTTTTCTGCTTTCACGAGATTCTCGTCATGCGGCACAGTGATATCGACAATTATTGCAAGGCGTTTTAATCGATCTATGATCACTATATCTGGTTTGTTGGCTATAATAGTCCTATCAGTGATAATAGACCGATCCCAATACAATGTAGCATGGCCATTTTCAAGAACTGGGTCGGGCACATACCTGTAATAAGGTATCTCTAAGTCAACAAGGTTATATTTTAGAGCAAGTTGTTGGTGGATAATCCTGGCTATAAGTCTGTGCAAATACTCACCGTTCGCAAGACGGGAACAACCAGAGATAATATGTCTTAAAGATTCTCCGGGACGATGACATGCCCGACAGATGTCTAGCGTCCCATCTTTGACAATAAATCTCCGATAGTTATTCGTCATCATAACTTCGTCAGTGATTACACAGATGAAACCTTCAGTTTCTCCAAAGAGATCACCGAAACGTAACCAGGATATGGAAGCTGTAAAATCAACATCGGGCCCGTGTAGAGCCCGATAAAAACGACCGTGAAGTTCTTTGCTCTTCCATATTTCCTTGCGATCAGATACACCTAGTATTACCGGTTTGCGCCAGTTCTCTTTAGCTAGGGAGAGTGGGGTCAGTCCGTTATCAATTGCCACGACATCTCGATGCAGACCCACATCCACCTGTAAGAATTACTCTCTAAGGTTGCATATCTCACGGTTATGGAGACTCTTAGCGTTTAAAAATCCTCGACCTCCACATTTCCGTGGGATATACAACCTCATTACTGACGAACGTGGGTGGTGCATTCGGTATGAAGTCAATAGACAACGTACCTTTCTATCCAGAGCTTCTAATTCTGTCTGAGTCCATCTAAGTATGCCAAAAGAGTATACTAAGACTGGCATGGCCCAGCCGTTAACAGCCCGTACCTTGTTACCGCCTGACAAGAGACTTTTCAATACTTTCTTCAGGCGGCCAAAGAAACGGTCCTGCAAAGTCCGTTTCATGTCAATCTCAGCAATACACAGAGTTTGGGACATACCTAGATATTTGTAGGTTTCGGTTGCGGAGAGCGACTCAAATTGTGTGAAATCCGAAAGACTGACTCCTTCAGATTCCACAATCCCGCCTTTTTCACATGCATGACCGCACACTTATCTACCCCGAACTCCATACTGATAGCCTTACTAAAAGTTTCAGTAACTTTTAGTAAAGCCATCAATTCGGGGCCATTAGGGGCAAATAACTTTAGGTCATCCATGTAAAAAAGGTGGGATAAAATTTGACCCCCTCTCCGCATCCGATGCCTAACCCTGAACCCTCTAGTAGCGTACTGAGAGGATTCAGTGCTAGGCAAAACCATAACGGACTCAGACTATCGCCCTGGAATATTCCTCTCTCGATCCCTATTGGTACACCACCTCCTAGAATCTGACGACATCCTGGATAAACCAAAACCGTATTCCATTGTCTCATACATGACCTCAAAAAGGTGCACAGAGTTGCATCAATTTTATACAACTCCAGCACCTTTAGAAGCCATGTATGAGGTACAGAATCATACGCTTTTTTGTAGTCAATCCAGCATGTCGCAAGGTTCTTTCGGTTGCGACGTACTTGCTGACAAACAGCCATGTCAAGAATAAGGAGCTCTTTAGTACCACGTGCCCCACTTTTACATCCATTCTGAGAGATGGACAATATATTGTTGTTTTCTATATGTGAATACATTTTGACTCTCAGAATAGATGTAAAAAGTTTGTATATAGTTGGTAAACAAGTAATGGGTCTGTAATTTTTGGGGTCTGTGGTACCACCAGATTTATAAAGAAGGTGAGTAACTCCTGTAGTCATAAAAGATGGAAGCGACGCTAACTCAAGGGATGACTGGAAGCAAGATGCCAAGCAGGCGTGCGAGCTACGGAACCATTTTAGCCAAAAGTTGTGCAGTCCGTCCGGTCCAGCTGATTTCCAATTTGGTAACGAACGAACTGCACAACCAATATCATCTTCAGATATGGTTATAGGTTCCATAGCTTGTATTGGTTCACACGCCCGCTCTACATCCCCAATCCACCCACCCTGCGTATGACTGACGGGTGTCGACCAAATGTTTTTCCAAAAGGCAACTGTAGCATCAGCATCAGGTAGACTCCCATCAGTCACATCTGAATCAGGTCGCTCCCACCTTCTGTATACCCACCTCTCGTCTTTTTGGAACAAGCGATTTTGTGTATATCTGTCTACTCTCTTTTTATATCGCCTTATACGGTTTGCCCACGCATAGATTTTCTGCTTCAGGAAATCAATGCGCTCCGTGAACCGTACAGAGTATTCACGGGGACTCACGTTAGTTCCCGCAAATGCCCGGGTCACGAAGCGCATGACTCTCGGGCGTGTATTGCCCGTCCTGAAGCAGTGTAGCTTGCCTATGAGCACCCTAGCCTCGGTAATGCGACGTTCAATCCTGCATTGCCAAGCTGGTACTGTAGGTCTTGGTCGAGCAGCTGATTCTTGCTTATTAAATTTAACACCAGCTACTCGACATACTGTAACAGCCGCACAATACAGGATTGAATGCGCATCAGTGAGATCATCACAATTGAGAAAATAAGATTTTAAAATCGAGTCTAGGGCACACACTAGCGCTATATTTTTTCTATGCGTAGGCAAACGTGGAAGCCGCGGTCTACACTGAATAGGGACAGATCTAAACTCACCAATCGCTTGTTCCAAAACGCTCCTTAAGAGTCCTCCTATTAAATTTTACCGTTTTCGCTGATTTTACAGACGTGTTTTTACACTGAAAATACTGTACTTTTATAAGTTTTAATGCATAACATGAAATATCATTTCAATAATGATCTAATAAGTGAGCTACTTTCTTATTTTTGTCATTAAATTTTGATTAATCGACCTAAAACAATCGGTAGTTTTTCGTATCTTTTGCTGGAAGAGGTCTAGAATATCACAAATTCACTAATCGTTTTGACGTCTAAAAAGTATTACAAAAATACAGTGTATTCTTGTAAAAGTCATCTATCAAATGTATGGATTACTTTTTATCACTTTCATAAAAAAAAATTGAGTAAACAAATATTTAAGTTAGTCAAATTTTAGAGAAAATGGGCAATGAATTGGTTCTTATTTCGGCTACATAAAACTCTCGTTCATAAAATTAAAACAACATAAATAAACCTTGGTTCAAAATCAATCCATTTCCAAAAAAAAAGATAGCTAAATAATAAAAAATAGGCTGTAAATAATCTTTTAAAAACACCTAAATTTCGCTTTATAATACTCGACGCATGCCTCAAGTAAGCAGTCCGCGCCAAGCGCTTACAGGGAGAGGACGTGTCGCTCTGCGCGCCAAAATTCGACGCCGTCTACAGACGAATATAGCGTGGCGTGAGATTTTGATACTTTGGTAATATTAGTTATTATTTTGTGATGATTAGGCTTCTTTTTAAATACAACAAGTGATTATGTAGAATGTATTTATCATGGTTTTTGTTAAAAAAAGCTGTTATATTTTATAAAGCTGGATTACTCACTCACTGACACAATTTTATTGTTCTCCTTGATGGTGGAGGGGAAGGTACCTATGTTTTTTTTGCAGAAATGTAAAGGGGGTTCGGGGACCTAGGGAAAATTCCGAGTTTTTTAGATTTGCCCTCCAGTCCCCCAAGGGGGGCTCCCGAGTAGAATCAAACTGAGTAACAATTTTATAGAGGTAGTTTTTTTTTTTTTTTTTTGTATTGGGTTCGCCAATTTGACGCCACCCGCCTGGTAGTAAGTCGTGACGACGTCAAGCGATTGTGGGTCACTCACAGCACACTATACTATAGAGAGTGGCCCTCAACTTGACGACCTACTGAACCCAGGATTATATGTGGGAGGAAACACGTGCACAGGCAGGGCGTTCCAGGCCAGTATCGTTCGGCACAGAAACGAACGTTTAAAACGTTCGGTTCTCGCGAACATGTTCCTACTGTGTGGGAGTGGCATCTCTGCCCGGCACGCGTTGTTCGGGATCGGAAGGAAGATGGGATCAGATTGAAGAGCTCTTCAGAATGCTCGCCGTGGTAAATACGGTAGAATGCGGCCAAGGAAGCTATTGTTCGGCGCTGAGCTAGCGGCTCAAAGCTTCCCGTTACCTCCGGACAATCTATAATACGGATAGCTCGACGCTGCATAGCGTCGAGAGCGTCCAGCAAATACTTCGCGGAGCGGTCCCAGAAGTGAGAGCAGTATTCGACGCAGGGTCCAATCTGCGTCTTGTACAGCAGACACCTCTGATGCAGTGTAAAGAATCGCTTTACCTTATTCGCCATACCTCATTCCTAGTTTCCACGAAGCTAGCCCTATACATCTTTCGATGTAGTTTTTATTATTGAGCTCTTGACGAACGTCTATGTCAAGGATCTCAAGGTTGCCCTTCATTGGTAATAATGCATTCTGAAGAGAGGGTAGGGGAAGGAAAGGGGATTTCTTCGCTGTAAATGCACACGCCTGCAATGTGCTGTCATCTGCATAACAATGAATGTTCCCGAGGGATAGCATATCATTGATTTGCAGAAGGAAGAGTTGGTGACAGCACGGACCCCTGCGGCACCCCGGTATTGTTTCTCGGTACATATATACATAACCGGGGCAACACATGTAAGGCGTGTTATCAGGGCGGCGTATTTGTGTCTCCGTGAGGAACGTCACAGCGGGCCGAGCCGTCTCAAGGTATGGTGGACGGCATCGAGGTTCGCATGGAGTCCACGGATGTTGGTGAACTCCACCTCGAAAAGTGAAGCTGTGGGGTTTCCTGGGGCCGCTGTGGAACGTTTACTTATTTCTGTTGCACTGCCATTATAAATTTGAAGAAGAAGCGTGAAGAGAGGGCGACATTTGGTGCAGCAGTAATAAGTGACAAAGCGCAGGGGCTAGCTTCGTCTGGAACCGTGTGGTTAGGTTGGAGCCGACCCGCCGGACGGAAGGGCTACCAAACCCCCCTGGTGCAAGGCCGCCGCTATCCCACACTGGTTACCACCCGGAGCGGCGATCCCACATCAGGATTATGCGCGAGAACATGTGGGGCAGCCTCCTGGTGTGGTTGGTCCCAGGCGGGCCCCATGACTGTGTTGCGGGCGGCTGCGGCAACGCCGTTGCTAAGGGTCTCCCTGGCCGGCGAATCGACCCACACCACCCACACTAGACTCCGCTTAGCCCCCACTGGTCCCATGCCTGCTGCACCATACATGGCCCCGGGCCCGGCGGTGCAGCTGTTGAACCCCTTACGCAACCAGCCTGGGCTGGGTTACTTGTGGGGCTTTAGCACAGTTGCACGGTGGCACCCCCCGGACCAACACCCGGTACCCACGTAGGGACCGAAGCCACTTCATAGGTACCGTAAATTAACGAGCCTCGTCCGTTGATCAGCAGGTGCGCCACTAGCAGATGAGTTTGCTGGGGCCCTAAATATGTTGGTAGTATAGAGTTTGTATAGAGGAGGTCAAATGATTTTGATTAAGAAAAAAAATTAGCCCTCGCCCCCCCTTTGAGAGTGCAACGACAGAGGAAAGGTAGAGGAGTTTTGATTACGGGATCATACGAGTATAGAGGGTCTTTTCTTGAATTTAAGGAGAGAAAAAAAACACCCACCCTCCTAGCCCTCTTTTCACCTCCCCCACACAAGACACTGTTATTATAAAATGAAAAAAAAAAGATCAAAACCATGTAATCGCCGTACCTACTGGCTGACCGCCATCAGTAACTCCGGACTCACGCACAAAATGTGTCAAATACCTAATTCCGCCCGTTTCGATTCTGCATACGGACTCTTAATTCATCATTGCACTGGATACTTACAGATGTAGCAGCATCATTTACTTCTTCATTAACTGTTAAGACGGGAGGTATTTCATTTTCTACTGTATTATTATTGTTTTCGTTTATTCAATAACATTCTTATTTTATACATTTTTAAATAGATTTATAAAAAACACAAATACATTTAAAAATATAAAAAATAGTGTCCCACCAGTAGCGGAGTAGGTCCCAAACTACCGGCGGTGGAGGCTACAGACTGAGAAACCTCCTAACAATACGGCACGTGTCGAGGATAACAGCCTTCTGAATCTGACTCTTGATCCAACAATCTAACGAGAGTCTCTTGAGGTGTTGATCGAAACTCTTAGCTATTAGTCCGTTTGCCGAAACGACCATCGGGACAATGATCGTCGAGTCTACGTTCCACATGGCAGTTATCTCGAAGGACAGATCAAGGTACTTACTAAGTTTGTCCTTCTCTGCCTTAACAAGATTCTCGTCATGCGGGACGGCGACATCGACGAGCACTGCCCGACGCTGGGTCCGATCAACCAACACGATATCGGGCCTATTGGCAACAATAGTCCTGTCCGTGATGATTGATCGGTCCCAGTAGAGCAATGCACGACCATTCTCAAGAACTGGCACTGGTGTGTACTTATAGTACGGTACTTCAGACTCAATAAGGTCATATTGAAGAGCAAGTTGCTGGTGGATGATCCTGGCTACTTGATTGTGCCTATGCAAGTACTCGGTGTTAGCAAGATACGAACAACCGGAAATAATATGGCGAAGTGATTCACCAGGACGGTGGCATGCTCGACAAATGTCGACCG
The DNA here is from genome assembly GCA_963556515.1 of Nudaria mundana. NCBI lineage: Eukaryota > Metazoa > Arthropoda > Insecta > Lepidoptera > Erebidae > Nudaria > Nudaria mundana. The sequence goes on from OY748310.1 coordinate 5,778,914, forward strand.
TACCGTCCTTCATGATGTATTTCCGATAGTTGTTCGTCTTGATAACCTCATCTGCAATTGCACAGGCAAAACCTTCAGTTTCCCCAAAGAGGTCCCCAAAACGCAGCCAGTTCACCGATGCGAGCAGGTCTACATCGAGTCCTGTTAAGACTCGGTAGAACCGCCCGTGTAGCTCCTTGCTCTTCCATACGTCCTTACGGTCTTCAGTACTTAACACCTTTGGTTTACGCCAGTTCTCGTTAGCCAAGGAAAGAGGTGTAAGGCCCTTGTCAACTTTCACAACATCGCAATGAATGTCACATCCATTCTGTAGGAAGTAATCCCTGAGACTGCACACTTCACGGTTGTGGAGGTTCTTGGCATTCAAAAAGCCTCGACCCCCCCACTTCCGTGGAATGTACAGTCTCATGACAGACGATCGTGGGTGTAACATTCGATGCAATGTCAGTTGTTGACGGACTCGCCTATCCAGGGCGTCTAGTTCCGTTTGAGTCCACCTAAGTATGCCAAAGGAGTACAACAATAAAGGTATCACCCAACCGTTGAAAGCCCGCATTTTGTTACCACCGGACAAAGAACTGTTAAGAACTTTTGTCAGGCGGCCAAAAAAACGTTCTTTCACCGATTTCTTAATATCCTCTACCGCTATACCCAATGACTCTGACATACCTAGGTATTTGTATGTTTCGGTCTCGGTGAGAGATCTGAGAGTTATTATCTCAGAAAGTTGTAGATTCGGTGAATTTACAACCTTCCCCCGCTGTACATGCATAACCGCACACTTATCAACACCGAACTCCATCTTAATGGCATTACTAAAAACTTCCGTAGTTTTTAATAATGTCACTAAATCTTGGTGCTTCGGTGTGAATAGTTTGAGGTCATCCATATACATCAGGTGAGAAATAACCTCACCCCCTCTACGAAACCGATAGCCTAGCCCTGAATCCTTCAGCAATGTGCTAAGTGGATTCAGTGCTAAACAAAACCACAATGGACTCAAACTGTCGCCCTGGAATATACCACGCTCAATCCTTATCAAGTCATGCGAATCAGAGGCGTACCCACCACTACCTGGTTTACGAAGGACTGTGGTCCACTGCCCCATACACGAGACTAAGAAGGATTTAAGAGTCGGATTAATTTTATACAACTCTAAAATCCTCCTCAGCCATGAATGAGGCACCGAATCATAGGCCTTCTTGTAGTCAATCCAGGCAGTAGAGAGGGCGCCCCTACTCCGCTTGACCTGTTGGCTAATGGCCATGTCAATAAGGAGTAGCTCCTTAGTACCACGTGACCCAGCCCTACATCCATTCTGAGCGTTATCTAAAATATTGTTAGACATTATGTGTGAATTTAATTTACTTCTCAGAATGGATGTAAGGAGCTTGTAGATGGTAGGTAAGCAAGTGATAGGTCTATAGTTTTTAGGTTCCGTGGTACTACCTGATTTATGGAGCAGGAAGGTGATGCCAGTGGTCATAAAAGCGGGTAAGGAACCAGACTCGAGGGCTTCTTGATACTGTGTTGCCAAGCGTTCATGCGAGCTCTGAACCCACTTTATCCAAAAGTTGTGCAATCCATCCGGCCCAGGACTTTTCCAGTTCGGGGCCTTACGAATTGCACAACTAACATCTTCGGAGTCTATGGTAATAGACTCCATGGGTTCGATGATACTGCATTCACGCTCGACGACACGGATCCAGTCGCCCTCCGAATGTTCGACGGGCACCGACCATATGTCACGCCAAAATTGATTCATGGTGTGAGCATCTGGCAGTTGTCCGTCGCTCAAACGTTGTCCAGTTCCCTCCCACTCTCGGTACACCTTCCTTTGGTCACTTTGGAAGATGCGATTCTGCCAGTATCTATTTACACGCTCTCTATAACTACGGATACGGCTTGCCCATGCATACACTTTCTGTTTCAGAAAGTCAATACGTTCCGTGACATTGGTTAAGTATTGCTGGGGACGAATACCGGTCCCAGCGAATGCCTGACTCACGAAACGCATGACCCGAGGACGACTATTTCCCCGGCTAAAACAGATAAGCTTCGCAATGAGAGTCCTAAATGTGCCGATACGTCGCTCGATTCTTGCCTGCCATACGGGCACACCACCCGATCGTGGTGCACGGTTAAATTCAGGGAATTTAACGCGTGCAACACGACAAGCGGTAATAGCTCCACAGTAAAGAATCGAGTGGGTATCGAGCAAATCATTGCTAGTCCGTAAGTACGGAGCTAGCAACGCATTCAGGGCTCCCATCAACGCCAGATTTCGTCTATGCATGGGTAAGCGTGGTAGCCGTGGTCTAGAATTAGGTGCAAACCTATATTGAGAGATCAAATCTTCTAAAGTACTCCTTAATTGCTCGCTTACCTGGACAGATATATCACTCGTATCATCTCCCACGTCGAGCACGGTATCAACTAAAGTGGCACTAGTTGCAACCGTGTGTGTAGCAGGTGACGGTGCTCTCGTTGACGCTGGAGCTGGTCGAGTAGATAACACTTCCAGGCGTAGTCGATCAAGCACAGGTTGATCCAACAACTTGCATCGTTGGATAGCCCGCACTTGATCCGATAGTCGCTGGACGGCAACGGTCATTGTTGGTTCAAGAGCCTGAAACAAAGGAAGCATCCTTGAACGGTACGCAGTCAGGTTGGTTTCCCCTTCTGTAGCCTCATAATACGCCCGCATGACGTTTTCATTGATGGATGAAGTCCATCGCATGCGGTGCACAATACCACCGGTAGTGGGGACCCTACTCGAAGCTGGTAGGCTTCGGGGCCCCAAACTGCTCGGTGGCCGGCCTCTCCCTCGCCGGCGTACAGGTGTTGGCGACGTCGGCGGAGAGAAATACTCGTCACTTGAAGAGCTCGACGCCTCAGCGAGCACCTGTGTCAGCGATGTGCGGTCCGGTGCCTGCGAGGCGGAGTTTAGTGACGAGTCCGGGGGTGTTATTTGCGCATTTCTGCTTCTGGCTCTTGTTTGCATCTCACAATCACTTCATATTGTTTGGCCATAATATTGAATGTGATGTTGATATTTTTGAATTCATTGAATGACATGTGTCAAATCTTCGTTGCATATTTTGTAGACTATGTTTATTGTTCTAAAGTTCTAAAATATTATAAAATCCTTTATGTATTGACTTTTTGCTGATATTATTATGAAATCTGAAGTAATTGTATAAATTTAGGTAATAATATATAAATAAAAATATTAAAATATTTTAAGAATGAAAATGATGTATGAGACGTTCAGAGTTGCCAGTTTTAATTATTATTATTATTCCCTTTATTACATTTTATTACATATTTACTATATTTTTAAATAAACCCACCGGCATCGGGTACAGGGACCAAGCTACCGGTGGTTAGGGCTCCAAAGACAGGAACTTCCGCACAATACGGGCCGTATTCAACAGAACCGCCTTCTGCATCAAGCCCCTGATCCAGCTGCCTAACGCGAGCCTCTGTAGGTGGAGGTCGAGGCTCTTGGCTATTAGACCATGCGCAGATACGACTATCGGAACAATAATCGCCGAATCCACATCCCACATGTCGACAATCTCGTGAGCTAGGTCTAAATATTTAATTTGTTTATCTTTTTCTGCTTTCACGAGATTCTCGTCATGTGGCACAGTGATATCGACAATTACTGCAAGGCGCTTTAATCGATCCATTATCACTATATCAGGTCTGTTACCTCACTGCGTACCGTGTTCGCATGCTACCTCTGTTTCAGGTACTTGAACCAGATGTCAACGTATCGGCACAACGCCTATCGGATCAGGTGCGCGCCATACAACGCTGTCACCTGTTGGATGACGCTACACTTGAAAGGCTACGCTTAGAAGTGTGTAGTGGTATCACGCCTTCTTCATTGCAACCATTACCTGTGCCATTACAAAGTAACCGTAATGAAAGAACGCAAGAAAACATCATCTCACATGTTGGTGAAGAAGTGAGTGATGCTGCTATACCTGTAAGTACTCAATACAATGAGGAATTAAGTAGCGCTTATTATTATTATTCTCTTTATTAACACTTAACACATATTTATTACATTTTTTTTTGCTATTATTATTATTATTTCATTTATTTAACTTGATACATATTTAGTACATTTTTAAATAAATCTATAAAAAAAAATACAAATATATTTAAAAATATAAAAAATAGCGCCCCACCGGTATCGAGTACAAGGACCAAGCTACCGGTGGTTAGGGCTCCAGAGACAAGAATTTCCTCACGATGCGTGCCGTGTCGAGTAACACTGCCTTCTGCATCAGCCCCTTGACCCAACTGTCTAACGAGAGCCTCTGTAGGTGTTGGTCGAGGCTCTTGGCGATCAGTCCATGCACGGAAACGACTATCGGTACAATAACAGCTGAGCTTACATGCCACATGTCGACAATCTCGTGGGCCAAATCCAAGTACTTTACTTGTTTGTCTTTTTCCGCTTTCACGAGATTGCAATCATGCGGAATAGTAATATCAACTATTATTGCACGGCGCTCTAACCGATCTACTATCACTATATCAGGCCTATTTGCAACAATAGTCCTGTCCGTGATAATAGATCGGTCCCAGTACAATGTGATATGATCATTTTCGAGAACTGGGTCAGGCACATACTTGTAATATGGCACTTCTGAATCCACGAGTTTGTACTTCAGAGCAAGCTGTTGATGGACGATCCTAGCTACTTGGTTATGTCTATGCAAATACTCTCCGTTGGCCAGACTGGAACAACCAGATATAATGTGTCTAAGGGATTCACCGGGACGGTGGCATGCCCGACATATGTCAACCGTACCATCCTTCAGAATATACCTCCGGTAGTTCTTCGTCATAACAACTTCGTCCATAATTGCAAAGACAAAACCTTCGGTTTCACCAAATAGGTCTCCGAATCGTAGCCAGGATATAGATGATTTAAAATCAATATCAGGTCCGTGTAGGGCCTGATAAAAGCGTCCATGTAGCTCTTTACTCTTCCATACATCCATGCGGTCATTAGTATTCAGTATCACAGGTTTGCGCCAGTTCTCTTTAGCCAAACCGAGCGGGGTCAGTCCATTGTCTACAGCAACAACATCACGATGCAAATCCTCGTCCACCTGCAGGAAGTATTCCCTGAGATTGCACACCTCACGGTTGTGAAGGGTCTTAGCATTAAGAAAGCCACGGCCCCCACACTTCCGCGGTATGTACAATCTCATTACAGATGAACGCGGATGATGCATTCGGTATGTAGTGAGTAGTGTACGGACTTTTCTATCCAGAGCGTCAAGTTCTGTCTGAGTCCATCTGAGTATGCCAAACGAGTACATCAAGACTGGCATGACCCAACCATTGTAGGCTCGCACCTTGTTACCGCCCGATAAAAGACTATTAAGTACTTTTCTCAGGCGGCCAAAGAAGCGTTCCCTCAATGATTGTTTCATAGCAGTCTCTAAAATGCCCAACGCTTGTGACATACCCAGGTATTTATAAGTATCGGTTGCGGAAAGAGACCTAAGTTGAGTCGAATCCGAAAGTTGTGTTCTTTCGGACTCCACTACCTCACCCTTCTTTACATGCATGATCGCACACTTGTCCACGCCAAACTCCATTCTGATAGAGCTACTAAAGGTTTCTGTTACCTTTAGTAGTGCCATCAGTTGGTGATTGTTTGGGGCAAGTAATTTCAAATCATCCATGTAGAGAAGGTGAGATAAAACCTGACCATCCTTCCGCAACCGATACCCTAGGCCTGAATTCTCCAGCAAAGTGCTAAGAGGGTTCAGGGCCAGACAAAACCATAATGGACTCAGACTATCGCCCTGGAATATACCACGTTCGATTTTTATCGGTCCACCATTACCACAAGTTCGTCGACACCCTGAATAGCACAAGACTGTCTTCCATTGCCCCATACATGCCCCTAAGAAGGTACATAGAGTTGCATCAATCTTATACAACTCCAGCACCCTCCGAAGCCATGTATGAGGCACAGAGTCATAAGCCTTCTTGTAATCTATCCAGCATGTCGCCAAATCCTTGTGGTTACGGCGTACCTGTTGGCTAATAATCATATCCATAATTAGGAGCTCTTTAGTGCCACGAGCCCTACTTCTACATCCATTTTGAGAGATCAGAAAGTCAATACGTTCCGTGACGTTGGTTAAGTATTGCTGGGAACTAATACCAGTCCCAGCAAATGCCTGAGCCACAAAACGCATGACCCGGGGACGATTATTTCCCCGGCTGAAGCAGATTAGCTTTGCAATGAGAGCCCTAAATGTGCCGATACGTCGCTCGATTCTCGCCTGCCATGCAGGAACACCATCCGGTCGTGGTGCACGGTTAACTTCGGGGAATTTAACGCGTGCAACACGACAAGCGGCAATAGCTCCACAGTAGAGGATCGAGTGAGTATCTAGCAAATCATTGCTAGTCTGTAGGTACGGAGCTAGCAATGCATTTAGGGCTCCCATCAACGCCAGATTTCGCCTATGAGTGGGCAAGCGTGGTAAACGTGATAGAGATTGAGCTGTAAACCTATACTGTAAGATCACATCCTCCAAAGTACTCCTTAATTGCTCACTTACCTGAATAGATATATCACTTGTATCATCTTCTGTGTCAAGTGCAATCTCGACTGAAGTCGCACTAATCGAAACCGTTTGTGCTACAGGCGACGGTGCCATCGTTGACACAGGAGTTGGACGAGTAGATAATACATCCAGGCGCAGCCGATCAAGCACAGATTGATCCAACAATTTGCATCGTTGGATAGCCCGCACCTGATCCGAAAGTCGTTGAACGGAAACGGTAACTGTCGGTAGAAGAACCTGAAACAGAGGAAGCATCCTAGAACGATACGCTGTCAGGTTAGTTTCCCCGTCTGTGGCCTCATAGTACGCACGCATGACATGTTCATTTATTATTGGTGTCCACTTCATGCGACGCACTACACCACCGATAGCGGGAGCCACTGAGAGTGGTGCATGCCCCACTTGGGTCTCCAAGCTGGCCGGTGGTGGTCGACATCTCCGTCGCGCAGGTGTTGGTGGCGACGGCGTCGAGGGCCCAATCTCATCACTCGACGCACTGCTACATCTCGGAGTGACGTACTCGTCACTTTCAGAGGTACTGGAGGAGGCAGCCGACGGGGTTGAGACGGGCGCAGATCTTAGTTGTGCGTTGGTTGTTTCCGCTTTTCGTCTTTTTGATCTTAAATTGTAATTCATGTAAAAATTTTGTTCATATTTCTTATTGTCGGAGTTGTCAAATTGTTCAAATTGTCATCATTGTTGTGTTCGTAATTTATTCTGTTTTTCTTGTTATTCCTTATAATTTTGAAGTGTGATATATATTAGCTATTTATAATGGTGTAAAATGATTCTGAAAACTGATCTATTGTAATAAATTGCACCAAAAAAATTAAATTACAATATAAAACGATATGAAAGACGTCAGCCTGTCAGCGGTGTTTTTTTTTTATTTTTATTATTTCGTTTATTCATTACTATTCTTATTTCATACATTTTTAAATACATTTATAAAAAAAAAGAAACAAATACATTTAAAAATATAAAAAATAGTGACCCACCAGTAGCGGAGTAGGACCCAAACTACCGGCGGTGGAGGCTACAGACTGAGAAACCTCCTAACAATACGGCACGTGTCGAGGATAACAGCCTTCTGAATCTGACTCTTGATCCAGCAATCTAACGAGAGTCTCTTGAGATGTTGATCGAGACTCTTCGCTATTAATCCGTTTGCCGAAACGACCACCGGGACAATGATCGTCGAGTCTACGTCCCACATGGCGGTTATCTCGAAGGACAGATCAAGGTACTTACTAAGTTTGTCCTTCTCTGCCTTCACGAGATTTTCGTCATGCGGGACGGTGATATCGACGAGCACTGCCCGACGCTGGGTCCGATCAACCAACACGATATCGGGCCTATTGGCAACAATAGTCCTGTCCGTGATGATTGATTGGTCCCAGTAGAGCAATGCACGACCATTCTCAAGAACTGGCACTGGTGTGTACTTATAGTACGGTACTTCAAACTCAATAAGGCCATATTGAAGAGCAAGTTGCTGGTGGATGATCCTGGCTACTTGATTGTGCCTATGCAAGTACTCGGTGTTAGCAAGATACGAACAACCGGAAATAATATGGCGAAGTGATTCACCAGGACGGTGGCATGCTCGACATATGTCGACCGTACCGTCCTTCATGATGTATTTCCGATAGTTGTTCGTCTTGATAACCTCATCTGCAATTGCACAGGCAAAACCTTCAGTTTCCCCAAAGAGGTCCCCAAAACGCAGCCAGTTCACCGAAGCGAGCAGGTCTACGTCGGGTCCTGTTAAGACCCGGTAGAACCGCCCGTGTAGCTCCTTACTCTTCCATACGTCCCTACGGTCTTCAGTACCTAGCACCTTTGGTTTACGCCAGTTCTCGTTAGCCAAGGAAAGAGGTGTCAGGCCCTTGTCAACCATCACGACATCGCAATGAATGTCACACCCGTTCTGTAGAAAGTAATCTCTCAGACTGCACACTTCACGGTTGTGGAGGTTCTTGGCATTCAAAAAGCCTCGACCCCCCCACTTCCGCGGAATGTACAGTCTCATGACAGAAGATCGTGGGTGTAACATTCGATGCGATGTCAGTTGTTGACGGACTCGCCTATCCAGAGCGTCTAGTTCCGTTTGAGTCCACCTAAGTATGCCAAAGGAGTATAACAATAAAGGTATCACCCAACCGTTGAAAGCCCGCATTTTGTTACCACCGGACAAAGAACTGTTAAGAACTTTTGTCAGGCGGCCAAAAAAACGTTCTTTCACCGATTTCTTGATATCCTCTACCGCTATACCCAATGACTCTGACATACCTAGATATTTGTATGTTTCGGTCTCGGAGAGAGATCTGAGAGTTATTATCTCAGAAAGTTGTAAATTCGGTGAATTTACAACCTTCCCCCGTTGTACATGCATAACCGCACACTTATCAACACCGAACTCCATCTTAATGGCATTACTAAAAACTTCCGTAGTTTTTAATAATGTCACTAAATCTTGGTGCTTCAGTGTGAACAGTTTGAGGTCATCCATGTACATCAGGTGAGATAGAACCTCACCCCCTCTACGAAACCGATAGCCTAGCCCTGAATCCTTCAGCAATGTGCTAAGTGGATTCAGTGCTAAACAAAACCACAATGGACTCAAACTGTCGCCCTGGAATATACCACGCTCGATCCTTATCAAGCCTTGCGGGTCAGAGGCGTGCCCACCACTACCTGGTTGACGAAGGACTGTGGTCCACTGTCCCATACACGAGACTAAGAAGGATTTAAGAGTCGGATTAATTTTATACAACTCTAAAATCCTCCTCAGCCATGAATGAGGCACCGATTCATAGGCCTCCTTGTAGTCAATCCAGGCAGTAGAGAGGACGCCCCTACTCCGCTTGACTTGTTGGCTAATGGCCATATCAATGAGGAGTAGCTCCTTAGTACCACGAGACCCAGCCCTACATCCATTCTGAGCGTTATCTAAGATATTATTAGATACTATGTGCGAGTTTATTTTACTTCTCAGAATAGATGTAAGGAGCTTGTAGATGGTAGGTAAGCAAGTGATGGGTCTATAGTTTTTAGGATCCGTGGTACTACCTGATTTATGGAGCAGGAAGGTGATGCCAGTGGTCATAAAAGCGGGTAAGGAACCAGACTCAAGGGCTTCTTGATACTGTGTTGCCAAGCGTTCATGCGAGCTCTGAACCCACTTTATCCAAAAGTTGTGCAATCCATCCGGCCCAGGACTTTTCCAGTTCGGGGCCGTACGCATTGCACAACTAACGTCTTCGGAGTCTATGGTAATAGATTCCATGGGTTCGATGATACTGCATTCACGCTCGACGACACGGATCCAGTCACCCTCCGAATGTTCGACGGGCACCGACCATATGTCACGCCAAAATTTATTCATGGTGTGAGCATCTGGCAGTTGTCCGTCGCTCAAACGTTGTCCAGTTCCCTCCCACTCTCGGTACACCTTCCTTTGGTCACTTTGGAAGATGCGATTCTGCCAGTATCTATTTACACATTCCAGAAAATGCCTGAGTCACGAACCGCAAGACCCGGGGACGACTATTTCCCCGGCTGAAAGAGATAAGCTTTGCAATGAGAGTCCTAAATGTGCCGATACGTCGCTCGATTCTTCCCTGCCATACAGGAACACCATCCGGTCGTGGTGCACGGTTAACTTCGGGGAATTTAACGCGTGCAACACGACAGGCGGCAATGGCTCCACAGTAAAGAATCGAGTGAGTATCAAGCAAATCACTGCTAGTCCGTAAGTACGGCTCTAGCAATGCATTCAGGGCTCCCATCAACGCCAGATTTCGTTTATGCATTGGCAAGCGTGGTAGGCGCGGTCTAGAATTAGGTATAAACCTATACTGCGAGATCACATCTTCCAAAGTACTCCTCAATTGCTCGCTTACCTGGATAGATGTATCACTCGTATCATTTCCCACGTCGGGTGCGGGCGTCGCTAACGTCACACTTGTAGCAACCGTCTGTGTCACAGGTGACGATGCTCTCGTTGACACTGGAGCTGTACGAGTAGATAATATTTCCAGGCGTAGTCGATCAAGCACAGATTGATCCAACAACTTACATCGTTGGATAGCCCGCACTTGATCCGATAGTCGTTGGACGGCAACGGCATTGTTGGTTCAAGAGCCTGAAACAAAGGAAGCATCCTTGAACGGTACGCAGTCAGGTTGGTTTCCCCATCTGTAGCCTCATAATATGCCCGCATGACGTTTTCATTGATGGATGAAGTCCATCGCATGCGGTGCACAATACCACCGGTAGTGGGGACCCTACTCGAAGCTGGTAGGCTTCGGGGCCCCAAACTGCTCGGCGGCCGGCCTCTCCCTCGCCGGCGTACAGGTGTTGGCGACGTCGGCGGAGAGAAATACTCGTCACTTGAAGAGCTCGACGCCTCAGCGAGCACCTGTGTCAGCGATGTGCGGTCCGGTGCCTGCGAGGCGGAGTTTAGTGACGAGTCCGGGGGTGTTATTTGCGCATTTCTGCTTCTGGCTCTTGTTTGCATCTCAATCACTTCATTTTGAATTTAGCCATAATATTGTTGATATTTTCGTAGGTATTCATATGACATGTGTCAAATCTTCTATGTTAATTTTGTAGACTTTGTTTATTGTTATAAAATATTATAAAATCCTTTATTTATTGAATTTTTGCTTATATTAATTTGGTATCTGAAGTAATTGTATAAATTTAGGCAATAATATGTAAATAAAAATATTAAAAAAATTTTATTATTATTATTATGGGTTAATTTCAACTTAATCTCAGCATAATCGCTGGTGTATGTAAACCAAACACGGGCTTATGCCAAGTGCGTTGGTTCATTGTGTAATGTTGTGGGTGTTTGTGTAGTGGATGTAAGGAATCGCCGCACTATAGAGCAAGTGTCTATTACCACTGATTTCTGCAAGGGGATGTAAGTGTGCTTATTTAAATCTAATTCATCCAGAGAAATGTGCAAAGATTTTGGTATGAGTCCTGTTGATGAGATGATTATTGGAATGATTTTAACGGTCTGCTGATGCCACATTTGGCGTATTTCATCTGCGAGTGGTATGTATTTCTGGATTTTCTCTATGTATTTTTTTCTTAAATTTTCTGAATTAGGTATTGCTATGTCTATTAAATATGTGACTTTTTTATCTTTTAGTGTTAGTGTTATGTCTGGTCTATTATTTGTCGTAGTCTTGTCGGTTATTATATCACGGTCCCAGTATAGTCTTACTTTTTCATTGTTAAGCACACTTTTTGGTTTGTATTTGTAATATGGTTCGACTTTATCTACTAATTTATATTTAAACGCTAATTGTGAGTGAATATGTTACGCTACATTATTGTGTCTTTCTGTGTACTGCTTGTTTGCCAGAAACGCGCAACCTCCAGTAATGTGTTCTATGGTTTCCTGACTTGAGTTGCATAACCTACACTTATCCGATATTACTGTTGGATTTTTTATAATTTTTTGTTTTGATAATTCGGTCTTGGATAGCCACCATAAAGCCTTCGGTCTCCTTATAAATATTTCCCTTTGTTAACCATGCATTTGATGCTTCTGTATCCACGTGTTCCTGTTGGAGTTGGTTGATTTATTTTCCATGTAGTGATTTCTGTTTCCACTTTTCCATTTTCTGGTCATCTGTAATAAGGGGTTCTGCTGAATAGTTCGTGTTGTTTAGGTTTAGCGGTGTACCGGATGTATTTATTTCAGTCAATGCTTTATGCATAGGGCTATTCTCGGCTTTATTGCACATGGAATTACGAATGTTGTGGACTTGTTTGTTGTGTAAATTTTTTATATCAATTAATCCTCTACCTCCTAACCTTCTGTTAAGATGAAATCTTTCTGTTGCTGAGTGTATATGATGGATATTTATTATTATTATTATATCGTTTATTCATTTCTATTCTTATTTTATACATTTTTAAATACATAACATATACATACATAGCATCACGCCTTTTTCCCCGAAGGGGTAGGCAGAGGTGTGCAGCAAACACACCCACATCTCACCAGCTATGTTAGGTCCCATGTAATAGGGGGCGAGCCTATTGCCATTTAACGGGCACAAGTTCCAGACTCTAGGATAATTATCTGGATAAAATTCTAAAGAGAATTATACATTATCCACCAGACCCGGGAATCGAACCCGAGACCTCGAGTGTGGCAGTCCGTACATAGTACCATTGTGCCACCGAGGTAGTCAATACATTTATAAAAAACACAAATACATTTAAAAATATAAAAAATAGTGACCCACCAGTAGCGGAGTAGGACCCAAACTACCGGTGGTGGAGGCTACAGACTAAGAAACCTCTTAACAATACGGCACGTGTCGAGGATAACAGCCTTCTGAATCTGACTCTTGATCCAACAATCTAACGAGAGTCTCTTGAGATGTTGATCGAGACTCTTCGCTATTAATCCGTTTGCCGAAACGACCACCGGGACAATGATCGTCGAGTCTACGTCCCACATGGCGGTTATCTCGAAGGACAGATCGAGGTACTTACTAAGTTTGTCCTTCTCTGCCTTCACGAGATACTCGTCATGCGGGACGGCGATATCGACGAGCACTGCCCGACGCTGGGTCCGATCAACCAACACGATATCGGGCCTATTGGCAACAATAGTCCTATCCGTGATGATTGATCGGTCCCAGTAGAGCATTGCACGACCATTCTCAAGAACTGGCACTGGTGTGTACTTATAGTACGGTACTTCAAACTCAATAAGGCCATATTGAAGAGCAAGTTGCTGGTGGATGATCCTGGCTACTTGATTGTGCCTATGTAAGTACTCGGTGTTAGCTAGATACGAACAACCGGAAATAATATGGCGAAGTGATTCACCAGGACGGTGGCATGCTCGACAAATGTCGACCGTACCGTCCTTCATGATGTATTTCCGATAGTTGTTCGTTTTGATAACCTCATCTGCAATTGCACAGGCAAAACCTTCAGTTTCCCCAAAGAGGTCCCCAAAACGTAGCCAGTTCACCGAAGCGAGCAGGTCTACGTCGGGTCCTGTTAAGACCCGGTAGAACCGCCCGTGTAGCTCCTTACTCTTCCATACGTCCCTACGGTCTTCAGTACCTAGCACCTTTGGTTTACGCCAGTTCTCGTTAGCCAAGGAAAGAGGTGTTAGGCCCTTGTCAACCATCACGACATCGCAATGAATGTCAGACCCGTTCTGTAGAAAGTAATCTCTCAGACTGCACACTTCACGGTTGTGGAGGTTCTTGGCATTCAAAAAGCCTCGACCCCCCCACTTCCGCGGAATGTACAGTCTCATGACAGAAGATCGTGGGTGTAACATTCGATGCAATGTCAGTTGTTGACGGACTCGCCTATCCAGGGCGTCTAGTTCCGTTTGAGTCCACCTAAGTGGGTTGGGTGATACCTTTATTGTTATACACCTTTGGCATACGCCAAAGGAGTATAACAATAAAGGTATCACCCAACCGTTGAAAGCCCGCATTTTGTTACCACCGGACAAAGAACTGTTAAGAACTTTTGTCAGGCGGCCAAAAAAACGTTCTTTCACCGATTTCTTAATATCCTCTACCGCTATACCCAATGACTCTGACATACCTAGGTATTTGTATGTTTCGGTCTCGGAGAGAGATCTGAGAGTTATTATCTCAGAAAGTTGTAAATTCGGTGAATTTACAACCTTCCCCCGTTGTACATGCATAACCGCACACTTATCAACACCGAACTCCATCTTAATGGCATTACTAAAAACTTCCGTAGTTTTTAATAATGTCACTAAATCTTGGTGCTTCAATGTGAACAGTTTGAGGTCATCCATGTACATCAGGTGAGATATAACCTCACCCCCTCTTCGAAACCGATAGCCTAGCCCTGAATCCTTCAGCAATGTGCTAAGTGGATTTAGTGCTAAACAAAACCACAATGGACTCAAACTGTCGCCCTGGAATATACCACGCTCGATCCTTATCAAGCCTTGCGGGTCAGAGGCGTGCCCACCACTACCTGGTTGACGAAGGACTGTGGTCCACTGCCCCATACACGAGACTAAGAAGGATTTAAGAGTCGGATTAATTTTATACAACTCTAAAATCCTCCTCAGCCATGAATGAGGCACCGATTCATAGGCCTCCTTGTAGTCAATCCAGGCAGTAGAGAGGACGCCCCTACTCCGCTTGACTTGTTGGCTAATGGCCATATCAATGAGGAGTAGCTCCTTAGTACCACGAGACCCAGCCCTACATCCATTCTGAGCGTTATCTAAGATATTATTAGATACTATGTGCGAGTTTATTTTACTTCTCAGAATAGATGTAAGGAGCTTGTAGATGGTAGGTAAGCAAGTGATGGGTCTATAGTTTTTAGGTTCCGTGGTACTACCTGATTTGTGGAGCAGGAAGGTGATGCCAGTGGCCATGAAAGCGGGTAAGGAACCAGACTCAAGGGCTTCTTGATACTGTGTTGCCAAGCGTTCATGCGAACTCTGAACCCACTTTATCCAAAAGTTGTGCAATCCATCCGGCCCAGGACTTTTCCAGTTCGGGGCCGTACGAATTGCACAACTAACGTCTTCGGAGTCTATGGTAATAGACTCCATGGGTTCGATGATACTGCATTCACGCTCGACGTCACGGATCCAGTCGCCCTCCGAATGTTCGACGGGTACCGACCATATGTCACGCCAAAATTGATTCATGGTGTGAGCATCTGGCAGTTGTCCGTCGCTCAAACGTTGTCCAGTTCCCTCCCACTCTCGGTACACCTTCCTTTGGTCACTTTGGAAGATGCGATTCTGCCAGTATCTATTTACACGCTCTCTATAACGACGGATACGGCTTGCCCATGCATACACTTTCTGTTTCAGAAAGTCAATACGTTCCGTGACATTGGCTAAGTATTGCTGGGGACGAATACTGGTCCCAGCAAATGCCTGAGTCACGAAACGCATGACCCGGGGACGACTATTTCCCCGGCTGAAAGAGATAAGCTTTGCAATGAGAGTCCTAAATGTGCCGATACGTCGCTCGATTCTTGCCTGCCATACGGGAACACCATCCGGTCGTGGTGCACGGTTAACTTCAGGGAATTTAACGCGTGCAACACGACAAGCGGCAATCGCTTTGGGTGCAAAGGGGCTCTACCAACATCTATAGGGCCCCAGCGACCTCACCTGCTAGTGGCGCACCTGCTGATAAACGGACGAGGCTCGTTAATTTACGGTACCTATGGAGTGGCTTCGGCCCCTACGTGGGTACCAGGTGGTACAACAGTGTTGGTCCGGGGGGGTACCACCGTGCAGCTGTGCTAAAGCCCCCCAAGTAACCCAGCCCAGGCTGGGTTGCGTTAGGGGTTCAGCAGCTGCACCGCCGGGCCCGGGGCGATGTATGGTGCAGCAGGCATGGGACCAGTGAGGGCGAAACGGAGTCTAGTGTGGGTGGTGTGGGTCGATTCGCCGGCCAGGGAGACCCTTAGCAACGGCGTTGCCGCGGCCGCCCGCAACACAGTCATGGGGCCCGCCTGGGGCCAACCACCCTAGGAGGCTGCCCCACATGTTGCGCATAATCCTGATGTGGAATCGCCGCTCCGGGTGGTAACCGGTGTGGGGTAGCGGCGGCCTTGCATCAGGGGGGTTTGGGAGCCCTTCCGTCCGGCGGGTCGGCTCCGACCTAACCACACGGTTCTAGACAAAGCTAGCCCCTACGCTTTGTCACTTACTGCTGCACCAAATGTCGCCCTGTCTTCACGCTTCTTCTTCAAAATCTACAATGGCAGTGCAACAAAAAAGAAATAAACGTTACACAGCGGCCCTAGGAAACCCCACAACTTCACATTTCGAGGTGGAGTTCACTAACGTCCGTGGACTCCATGCGAACCTCGATACCGTCCACCACCACCTTGAGACGGCACGGCCCGCTGTGATGTTCCTCACGGAGACACAAATACGCCGCCCTGACGACACGTCTTACCTGTGTTACCCCGGCTATGTCATCGAGGAACAATTTCGAGACAAAGCCGGGGTGTGCGTGTTCGTTAGGGCGGATGTTTGCTGCCGCCGGTTGCGCTGCTTAGAGAACCCCTCCAATTCCGTCCTTTGGCTGCACGTAGACCATGGCTCTATGAGCCAGATCTACGTGTGCGTCTACCGATCCCACACAGGGGATTCTGAGACAACAAAGCTCTTCCAGTACCTCAGCGAGACGGCTGATGAAGCGCAGGTGCGGTTCCCGAACGCTGACCTAGTGTTTCTGGGGGACTTCAATGGCCATCACATTGAATGGCTGGGGTCCCTCAAGACTGATCATGCGGGTAGAGCCGCCCATGCGTTCGCTCTCTCCCACGGTCTGACCCAGATGGTATGCGGGATCACCCGGATACCAGACAGGTCAGATCACGCGCCCGCTCTGCTGGATCTACTGCTGACGAGTCGCCCAGCCCAGTACAGTGTTTCGGTAGGAGCCCCACTGGGTAGTTCCGACCACTGTGTTGTTCACGCTGGCATGAAGGTGTCACCTCCTGCACGTCCTGTGCAAACGTCACGACGACTATGGCACTACTCGTCAGCGGATTGGGACGGTCTACGCGATTATTTTGCGTCCGTCCCCTGGAGCCAGCGCTGCTTTGTAGGAAAGGCTCCTTCGGATAGTGCTTCTGCTATTGCTGGCGAGATCAGTTTAGGGATGGATTATTACATCCCTTTCACTGATGTCGCCAGTATCCGCAGAGCCCGTCCCTGGTTCGGGCGAGATTGTGCCAAAGCTGTTCGACAAAAACAGTCGGCATATCGCGCCTGGATCAGGGCCCGGGCTGTGCGCGACCCAAACGTGGGCCACCTCAAAGCAGCGTACAACCGGGCCACAAAGTCGAGTAAGAGGGCCTTTAAGAGAGCGGATGCCCAGCGCGTCGCGCGGCTTGGTCAGGAGCTCACTTCCCATCCCACGGGCAGCCGTGGATTTTGGCAACTGGCCAATGCCGTGCAATCTAACTTTTGTCAGCCCTCGCTGCCACCGCTGCGTTACCCAGATGGAACACTGGCTCACAAAGCCCAAGAGAAAGCGGATATGCTCGCAGACCTCTTTGCGGCTAATTCCCGGGTCGACGACCGTGGCCTGCAGCCCCCCGCCATCGCCAACTGTGGCCACACAATGCCTGATATTGTTATCAGGCAATGTGATGTACGGGCAGTGCTGCGGTCACTCGACACGCGGAAAGCCAGTGGCCCTGACGGCATTCCGGCGGTGGTGCTACGTTGAGTTACAGCTGAGTTGTCTCCAGTATTAACGCGTCTGTACCGCCTGTCATACTCTTCAGGGCTCGTGCCGGAGGTCTGGAAGGAGGCGAACGTACAACCGATCCCCAAGAAAGGGGATCGGTCCGATCCAGGCAACTATCGACCCATAGCTGTCACCTCAGTCATTTGCAAGGTGCTTGAGCTCCTTATAAATAAGCAGCTCATGCAATTCCTAGAGGATCACTCGCCAATCAATGATCGACAATACGGCTTCAGGCCAAAGCGATCAACGGGTGATCTTCTGGCATTCGTAACGCATGTCTGGGGTGGGGCTATGGAAAGGCACGGCGAGTCCTTGGCTATTAGCCTGGACATCGCCAAAGCCTTCGATAGGGTCTGGCATGCTTCGCTCCTTTCCAAGCTTCCGGCATATGGTCTACCTCCTCAACTGTGCAGCTGGATTGCCAGCTTTTTAAACGAGCGCCGAGTGCGGGTCCTCTGCGATGGCCAGGCTTCTCGCTTCTTGCAAGTGAATGCCGGGGTACCGCAGGGGTCCGTACTATCACCAACTCTCTTTCTTCTGCATATCAATGATATGCTATCCCTCGGGAACATTCATTGCTATGCAGATGACAGCACACTGCACGGGAGTTACTCGGTTTGTCCGACGGCGGGGCGATCTGAGATTGAGGAGGAGAGACGACGACTCGTGGCTGATCTCGACCGTAACCTCGACAGTATCTCTCAATGGGGTACCGAGAACCTGGTCGAGTTCAATGCCCGCAAAACACAGGCGTGTGCATTTACTGCGAAGAAATCCCCTTTCCTTCCCCTACCCTCTCTTCAGAATGCATTATTACCAATGAAGGACAACCTTGATATCCTTGGCATAGACGTTCGTCGAGAGCTCAATAATAAAAACTACATCGAAAGATGTATAGGGCTAGCTTCACGGAAACTAGGAATACTGAATAAGGTAAAGAGATTCTTTACACCGGACCAGAGGTGTCTGCTGTACAAGACGCAGATTAGACCCTGCGTCGAATACTGCTCTCACCTCTGGGACGGCTCCGCGAAGTATCTGCTGGACGCTCTCGACGCTATGCAGCGACGGGCTATCCGTATTATTGGTTGTCCGGAGGTAACGGGAAGCCTTGAGCCGCTAGCTCAGCGCCGAACAATAGCTTCCTTGGCCGCATTCTACCGTATTTACCACGGCGAGTGTTCTGAAGAGCTCTTCAATCTGATCCCACCCTCTTCCTTCCGATCCCGAACGACTCGTGCCGGGCAGAGATGCCACCCCCACACAGTGGATAGCATGTTCGCGAGAACCGAACGTTTTAAACGTTCGTTTCTCTGCCGAACGATAGTGGCCTGGAACGCCCTGCCTGTGCACGTGTTTCCTCCCACATATAATCCTGGGTTCTTTAAGCGGAGCGTGAAGAGGCACATCAGTAGGTCGTCAAGTTGAGGGCCACTCTCAATAGTAATGTGTGCTGTGAGAGTGGCCCACAATCGCTAGACGTCGTCACGACTTACCACCAGGCGGGCGGCGTCAATTTGGCGAACCAAATATAAAAAAAAAAAAAAAAAAAAAAAAAAAAAAAAAAAAAGTAAAGAATCGAGTGAGTATCAAGCAAATCACTACTAGTCCGTAAGTACGGTTCTAGCAATGCATTTAGGGCTCCCATCAACGCCAGATTTCGCTTATGCATCGGCAAGCGTGGTAGCCGCGGTCTAGAATTAGGTATAAACCTATACTGCGAGATCACATCTTCCAAAGTACTCCTCAATTGCTCGCTTACCTGGATAGACGTATCACTCGTATCATTTCCTGCGTCGAGTGCGGGTTCCGCTAACGTCGCACTTGTAGCAACCGTCTGTGTCACAGGTGACGGTGCTCTCGTTGACACTGGAGCTGTACGAGTAGATAATACTTCCAGGCGTAGTCGATCAGGCACAGATTGATCCAACAACTTACATCGTTGGATAGCCCGCACTTGATCCGATAGTCGTTGGATGGCAACGGTAATTGTTGGTTCAAGAGCCTGAAACAAAGGAAGCATCCTTGAACGATACGCAGTCAGGTTGGTTTCCCCATCTGTAGCCTCATAATATGCCCGCATAACGTTTTCATTGATGGATGAAGTCCATCGCATGCGGTGCACAATACCACCGGTAGTGGGGACCCTACTCGAAGCTGGTAGGCTTCGGGGCCCCAAACTGCTCGGCGGCCGGCCTCTCCCTCGCCGGCGTACAGGTGTTGGCGACGACGGCGGAGAGAAATACTCGTCACTTGAAGAGCTCGACGCCTCAGCGAGCACCTGTGTCAGCGATGTGCGGTCCGGTGCCTGCGAGGCGGAGTTTAGTGACGAGTCCGGGGGTGTTATTTGCGCATTTCTGCTTCTGGCTCTTGTTTGCATCTCACAATCACTTCATATTGTTTGGCCAAAATATTGAATGTGATGTTGATATTTTTGAATTCATTGAGTGACATGTGTCAAATCTTCGTTGCATATTTTGTAGACTATGTTTATTGTTCTAAAGTTCTAAAATATTATAAAATCCTTTATGTATTGACTTTTTGCTGATATTATTATGAAATCTGAAGTAATTGTATAAATTTAGGTTATAATATATAAATAAAAATATTAAAATATTTTAAGAATGAAAATGATGTATGAGACGTTCAGAGTTGCCAGTTTATTATTATTATTATTTCGTTTATTCCTTTACATTCTTATTTTATACATTTTTAAATACATTTATAAAAAAAAACAAATACATTTAAAAATATAAAAAATAGTGACCCACCAGTAGTGGAGTAGGACCCAAACTACCGGCGGTGGAGGCTACAGACTAAGAAACCTCCTAACAATACGGCACGTGTCGAGGATAACAGCCTTCTGAATCTGACTCTTGATCCAACAATCTAACGAGAGTCTCTTGAGATGTTGATCGAGACTCTTCGCTATTAATCCGTTTGCCGAAACGACCACCGGGACAATGATCGTCGAGTCTACGTCCCACATGGCGGTTATCTCGAAGGACAGATCAAGGTATTTACTAAGTTTGTCCTTCTCTGCCTTCACGAGATTTTCGTCATGCGGGACGGCGATATCGACGAGCACTGCCCGACGCTGGGTCCGATCAACCAACACGATATCGGGCCTATTTGCAACAATAGTCCTGTCCGTGATGATTGATCGGTCCCAGTAGAGCAATGCACGACCATTCTCAAGAACTGGCACTGGTGTATACTTATAGTACGGTACTTCAAACTCAATAAGGCCATATTGAAGAGCAAGTTGCTGGTGGATGATCCTGGCTACTTGATTGTGCCTATGCAAGTACTCGGTGTTAGCAAGATACGAACAACCGGAAATAATATGGCGAAGTGATTCACCAGGACGGTGGCATGCTCGACAAATGTCGACCGTACCGTCCTTCATGATGTATTTCCGATAGTTGTTCGTCTTGATAACCTCATCTGCAATTGCACAGGCAAAACCTTCAGTTTCCCCAAAGAGGTCCCCAAAACGTAGCCAGTTCACCGAAGCGAGCAGGTCTACGTCGGGTCCTGTTAAGACCTGGTAGAACCGCCCGTGTAGCTCCTTACTCTTCCATACGTCCCTACGGTCTTCAGTACCTAGCACCTTTGGTTTACGCCAGTTCTCGTTAGCCAAGGAAAGAGGTGTCAGGCCCTTGTCAACCATCACGACATCGCAATGAATGTCACACCCGTTCTGTAGAAAGTAATCTCTCAGACTGCACACTTCACGGTTGTGGAGGTTCTTGGCATTCAAAAAGCCTCGACCCCCCCACTTCCGCGGAATGTACAGTCTCATGACAGAAGATCGTGGGTGTAACATTCGATGCAATGTCAGTTGTTGACGGACTCGCCTATCCAGGGCGTCTAGTTCCGTTTGAGTCCACCTAAGTATGCCAAAGGAGTATAACAATAAAGGTATCACCCAACCGTTGAAAGCCCGCATTTTGTTACCACCGGACAAAGAACTGTTAAGAACTTTTGTCAGGCGGCCAAAAAAACGTTCTTTCACCGATTTCTTAATATCCTCTACCGCTATACCCAATGACTCTGACATACCTAGGTATTTGTATGTTTCGGTCTCGGAGAGAGATCTGAGGGTTATTATCTCAGAAAGTTGTAGATTCGGTGAATTTACAACCTTCCCCCGCTGTACATGCATAACCGCACACTTATCAACACCGAACTCCATCTTAATGGCATTACTAAAAACTTCCGTAGTTTTTAATAATGTCACTAAATCTTGGTGCTTCAGTGTGAACAGTTTGAGGTCATCCATATACATCAGGTGAGAAATAACCTCACCCCCTCTACGAAACCGGTAGCCTAGCCCTGAATCCTTCAGCAATGTGCTAAGTGGATTCAGTGCTAAACAAAACCATAATGGACTCAAACTGTCGCCCTGGAATATACCACGCTCAATCCTTATCAAGCCATGCGGATCAGAGGCATACCCACCACTACCTGGTTGACGAAGGACTGTGGTCCACCGCCCCATACATGAGACTAAGAAGGATTTAAGAGTCGGATTAATTTTATACAACTCTAAAATCCTCCTCAGCCATGAATGAGGCACCGAATCATAGGCCTTCTTGTAGTCAATCCAGGCAGTAGAGAGGGCGCCCCTACTCCGCTTGACTTGTTGGCTAATGGCCATATCAATGAGGAGTAGCTCCTTAGTACCACGAGACCCAGCCCTACATCCATTCTGAGCGTTATCTAAGATATTATTAGATAATATGTGTGAGTTTATTTTACTTCTCAGAATAGATGTAAGGAGCTTGTAGATGGTAGGTAAGCAAGTGATGGGTCTATAGTTTTTAGGTTCCGTGGTACTACCTGATTTATGGAGCAGGAAGGTGATGCCAGTGGTCATGAAAGCGGGTAAAGAACTAGACTCAAGGGCTTCTTGATAATGTGTTGCCAAGCGTTCATGCGAGCTCTGAACCCACTATATCCAAAAGTTGTGCAATCCATCCGGCCCAGGACTTTTCCAGTTCGGGGCCGTACGAATTGCACAACTAACGTCTTCGGAGTCTATGGTAATAGACTCCATGGGTTCGATGGTACTGCATTCACGCTCGACGACACGGATCCAGTCGCCCTCCGAATGTTCGACGGGCACCGACCATATGTCACGCCAAAATTGGTTCATGGCGTGAGCATCTGGCAGTTGTCCGTCGCTTAAACGTTGTCCAGTTCCCTCCCACTCTCGGTACACCTTCCTTTGGTCACTTTGGAAGATGCGATTCTGCCAGTATCTATTTACACGCTCTCTATAACGACGGATACGGCTTGCTCATGCATACACTTTCTGTTTCAGAAAGTCAATACGTTCCGTGACATTGGCTAAGTATTGCTGGGGACGAATACCGGTCCCAGCAAATGCCTGAGCCACGAAACGCATGACCCGGGGACGACAATTTCCCCGGCTGAAAGAGACAAGCTTTGCAATGAGAGTCCTAAATGTGCCGATACGTCGCTCGATTCTTGCCTGCCATACGGGAACACCATCCGGTCGTGGTGCACGGTTAACTTCGGGGAATTTAACGCGTGCAACACGACAAGCGGCAATGGCTCCACAGTAAAGAATCGAGTGAGTATCAAGCAAATCACTGCTAGTCCGTAAGTACGGCTCTAGCAATGCATTCAGGGCTCCCATCAACGCCAGATTTCGCTTATGCATTGGCAAGCGTGGTAGCCGCGGTCTAGAATTAGGTATAAACCTATACTGCGAGATCACATCTCCCAAAGTACTCCTCAATTGCTCGCTTACCTGGATAGATGTATCACTCGTATCATTTCCCACGTCGAGTGCGGGCTCCGCTAACGTCCCACTTGTAGCAACCGTCTGTGTCACAGGTGACGGTGCTCTCGTTGCCATAGGAGCTGTACGAGTAGATAATACTTCCAGGCGTAGTCGATCAAGCACAGATTGATCTAACAACTTACATCGTTGGATAGCCCGTACTTGATCCGATAGTCGTTGGACGGCAACGGTCATTGTTGATTCAAGAGCCTGAAACAAAGGAAGCATCCTTGAACGGTACGCAGTCAGGTTGGTTTCCCCATCTGTAGCCTCATAATATGCCCGCATGACGTTTTCATTGATGGATGAGGTCCATCGCATGCGGTGCACAATACCGCCGGTAGTGGGGACCCTACTCGAAGCTGGTACACTTCGGGGACCCAAACTGGTCGGCGGCCGGCCTCTTCCTCGACGACGTACAGGTGTTGGCGACGTCGGCGGAGAAAAATACTCATCACTTGATGATGAGCTCAACGCCTCAGCAAGCACTTGTGTCGCAGGTGTGCGGTCCGACGCTTGCGAGGCGGAGCTAAGTGATGAGTCCGGGGGTGGTGGTTGCGCATTTTTGCTCCTGGCTCTTGTTATCATCGTTATTCAGTATCATTATCCAATTTTTTATGTCGTAATACTATTGTTTGGATTTTTGACGATTGACACGTCATGTCAAATCGCATTTTCATTTTTATAAAATAATTGGTTTATTGTTGTTATAACTTTGTAATGTGATTTATAAACTTATTGGTATGTACTGTTATTTAAAAATCTGTATAAATCTGTATAAATATTGGCAAGATAGTTAATAAAAATTTTAAAATTATTTACAGATAAAAATGACACATGAACAGATGTCGAGGGTTGCCAGGTTATTATTATTATTTCGTTTATTCCTTTACATTCTTATTTTATACATTTTTAAATACATTTATAAAAAAAAAAACAAATACATTTAAAAATATAAAAAATAGTGACCCACCAGTAGCGGAGTAGGACCCAAACTACCGGCGGTGGAGGCTACAGACTAAGAAACCTCCTAACAATACGGCACGTGTCGAGGATAACAGCCTTCTGAATCTGACTCTTGATCCAACAATCTAACGACAGTCTCTTGAGATGTTGATCGAGACTCTTCGCTATTAATCCGTTTGCCGAAACGACCACCGGGACAATGATCGTCGAGTCTACGTCCCACATGGCAGTTATCTCGAAGGACAGATCAAGGTATTTACTAAGTTTGTCCTTCTCTGCCTTCACGAGATTTTCGTCATGCGGGACGGCGATATCGACGAGCACTGCCCGACGCTGGGTCCGATCAACCAACACGATATCGGGCCTATTTGCAACAATAGTCCTGTCCGTGATGATTGATCGGTCCCAGTAGAGCAATGCACGACCATTCTCAAGAACTGGCACTGGTGTATACTTATAGTACGGTACTTCAAACTCAATAAGGCCATATTGAAGAGCAAGTTGCTGGTGGATGATCCTGGCTACTTGATTGTGCCTATGCAAGTACTCGGTGTTAGCAAGATACGAACAACCGGAAATAATATGGCGAAGTGATTCACCAGGACGGTGGCATGCTCGACAAATGTCGACCGTACCGTCCTTTATGATGTATTTCCGATAGTTGTTCGTCTTGATAACCTCATCTGCAATTGCACAGGCAAAACCTTCAGTTTCCCCAAAGAGGTCCCCAAAACGCAGCCAGTTCACCGAAGCGAGCAGGTCTACGTCGGGTCCTGTTAAGACCCGGTAGAACCGCCCGTGTAGCTCCTTACTCTTCCATACGTCCCTACGGTCTTCAGTACCTAGCACCTTTGGTTTACGCCAGTTCTCGTTAGCCAAGGAAAGAGGTGTCAGGTCCTTGTCAACCATCACGACATCGCAATGAATGTCACACCCGTTCTGTAGAAAGTAATCTCTCAGACTGCACACTTCACGGTTGTGGAGGTTCTTGGCATTCAAAAAGCCTCGACCCCCCCACTTCCGCGGAATGTACAGTCTCATGACAGAAGATCGTGGGTGTAACATTCGATGCAATGTCAGTTGTTGACGGACTCGCCTATCCAGGGCGTCTAGTTCCGTTTGAGTCCACCTAAGTATGCCAAAGGAGTATAACAATAAAGGTATCACCCAACCGTTGAAAGCCCGCATTTTGTTACCACCGGACAAAGAACTGTTAAGAACTTTTGTCAGGCGGCCAAAAAAACGTTCTTTCACAGATTTCTTAATATCCTCTACCGCTATACCCAATGACTCTGACATACCTAGGTATTTGTATGTTTCGGTCTCAGAGAGAGATCTGAGAGTTATTATCTCAGAAAGTTGTAAATTCGGTGAATTTACAACCTTCCCCCGTTGTTTATGCATAACCGCACACTTATCAACACCGAACTCCATCTTAATGGCATTACTAAAAACTTCCGTAGTTTTTAATAATGTCACTAAATCTTGGTGCTTCAATGTGAACAGTTTGAGGTCATCCATGTACATCAGGTGAGATATAACCTCACCCCCTCTACGAAACCGATAGCCTAGCCCTGAATCCTTCAGCAATGTGCTAAGTGGATTCAGTGCTAAACAAAACCACAATGGACTCAAACTGTCGCCCTGGAATATACCACGCTCGATCCTTATCAAGCCTTGCGGGTCAGAGGCGTGCCCACCACTACCTGGTTGACGAAGGACTGTGGTCCACTGCCCCATACACGAGACTAAGAAGGATTTAAGAGTCGGATTAATTTTATACAACTCTAAAATCCTCCTCAGCCATGAATGAGGCACCGAATCATAGGCCTTCTTGTAGTCAATCCAGGCAGTAGAGAGGGCGCCCCTACTTCGCTTGACTTGTTGGCTAATGGCCATATCAATGAGGAGTAGCTCCTTAGTACCACGAGACCCAGCCCTACATCCATTCTGAGCGTTATCTAAGATATTGTTACGAGCCGGGGTTCTACGGAATGGAAAATGCCGATCAAACTACCACAAAACACTTTATTTATTACACCACTAATTTACACTTCACTATAAAGCTTCACTAAACACTTTTAATCGCACTTGAACTCGCAGGTATAACTCGTATTATCCCTCTGGAAATACTGATGATCCGCCACCGAAGTGCTCCGCCTTTATAGTGCGGTCATTACTCTAGATTACTCTGGAATTTTCACGGAAGAAGTATCGCGAACATTCCACACCTTCGAGATGCTTCTAGATAACACGTTACATAGAAGTACCTTGACAGATCATTCCCGAAAGACGTTACGTAGTAGTACTGCGATTTGCTACTAGATGGCGCCGAGTTTGGTAGTCTTATTACTCGCTACGAGATGGCGTTACACTGCTCCCTCCTAAGACATGCTCGTCCCGAGCATTATCAGGCCCATAATATCGCGCCAATCGATCCACATGAACTATCTTTGGCGCACTTCTTGGACTCTTCCGTATTCGGTAAGTGACATCGTTAATCTTGGTCACAACTCGGTATGGTCCATCCCATTTAGCTTGCAGCTTAGGAGACTTCCCTTTACTGCGGACTGGGTTATGTAACCACACTAACGAACCTTCATCGAAGCTCTTATTGTTTGTCTTTCGGTCGTAACGGGTCTTCATCTTTTCAGACATTTGTTGACCTGATTGTCTGACATGCTCATAAATGTCATTCATCCTGCTGCGCAAGTCATTCGCATAATCAGTGATATTGCGTGGAGCGTCAGGTGGTATACCGGTTAGTAAGTCGGCAGGCAACCGTAATTCTCTTCCAAAGTTCGCATAAGCTGGTGTCACTGACGTGCTTTCGTGAACCGCACTTCGGTAAGACAAAAGAAACGGTTGGATGTGCTTGTCCCAATCTTTTTGCCTGCTTTCCACAACTTTTGCCAGATATCTCTCCAATGTCTGATTAAATCGCTCCACCATTCCATCTGACTGCGGGTGGTAAGAGGTCGTTCTGGTTTTGTGAGTACCCATGACCCGACACATTTCCTGGAACACCTGAGATTCAAAATTTCTTCCTTGATCGCTATGGATTTCTAGAGGCACCCCGAAACGACAGAAGACTTCGTGAACTAATTTATCTGCGACCGTAGTAGCTTCTTGATTAGGTATAGCGAAGACTTCTGGCCACTTCGTGAAATAATCCATCACAACCATGAAGTACTTGTTTCCGCTTTCACTTTCAGGAAACGGTCCCGCAACATCTAGGGCTATCCTTTCCCATGGTGCCCCAACGTTATACAGTTTCAGTGCACCTCTGCTCCGTGTATGAGGTCCTTTCACAGCAGCACAACTCGTACATTTGCGACACCAGTCCTCAACGTCGTCGCGACAGTGGATCCAGTAAAACCGCTCACGTATCTTCAACAGAGTCCTTTTTACTCCCATATGGCCCCCTGAACATCCATTATGGTAGAGCTGTAGCACATCTGGGACCTTAATTTTAGGGACGACCATTTGCAAATGACAGCTGTCTCCTCGAGCATTTTCCCATTTGCGGCACAAGACTCCATCCTGAATAACTAAACTGTCCCATTGCGCCCAATAACTTTTTGTGATTGAACTCATTGAAGCGACGTCACTCCACATGGGTTTAGGAGCACTTGCTTTAATCCACTCAAATATTGGCTTGATGTCTGCGTCGTCCTGTTGAGCATGTTGTAGGCTTTCTTTCCATTCGTCGCTCAGATCCGTTTTAAGCATCTTCACAGGTATGGCTTCCTTTATCTCCTGTTTGGCACAGTGCTTACAGTCTTCAGGGCAAGGTCTTCTTGACAATGCGTCTGCGTTGCCATGGGATCTCCCACTGCGATGTTCGATTACAAAGTCATATTCCTGTAATAGCTCAATCCATCTGGCGACTTGTCCTTCTGGATTCTTAAATTGTAATAGCCACTTCAATGCAGCATGGTCGGTACGTATAAGGAATTTTCGCCCTAGTAAATATTTGCTGAAATGCTGCAATGTCTTCACCACGGCGAGTAATTCTCTCCTCGTGACGCAATAATTCCTTTCAGGTTTCGATAAGGATTTGCTGAAGTAGGCTATAACAACCTCTCGATCTCCTTTCCTTTGAGATAACACACCTCCGAGTCCGATATCACTTGCGTCTGTGTCAACTATAAATTCATTTTCCGCATCAGGATAACCCAAAATAGGTGTATTGCACAGACGATTCTTTAGCTCCTGGAATGCGATGCCGCAGCTTCCGTCCCAACAGAATTGTCGCTTCTCCTCCGTGAGCTTGTGTAAGGGCTTGGCAATATCCGCAAAGTTCTGGACGAATCGCCGGTAGTATGAGCACAAACCCAAAAATGCTCTGACCTGCGTCTTATCCTTTGGAACCGGCCAATCCTTGACGGCGATGATTTTCTCTGGATCCGTGCGGATACCATCTTCAGACACTACGTAGCCTAGGAAGCTTACTTGCCGTTTGAGGAATGAGCACTTCTTCGGGCTGAGCTTCAGGTTCGCGCTTCGGATCTTTACAAGCACGCGTTCCAGGTTTTGAAGATGCTCTTCTAACGTACGGCCCACGATGATAATGTCATCTAGATAGACAAGACAGGCGTCCCCAGTCAATCCGGCGAGTACAATTTCCATTAATCTTTCAAAAGTAGCCGGGGCGTTGCATAAACCAAATGGCATAACTTTAAACTGCCACAAACCCTTTCCTGTGGAAAATGCAGTCTTCTCTTTATCCTTCGGATCGATTTCAACTTGCCAGTAGCCACTTTTCAGGTCTAGCGTGCTAAACCACTTCACCCCTGTCAGCATGTCCAACGTGTCATCGATCCTTGGTAAAGGGTAGCTGTCCTTTTTCGTAACGTCGTTCAGACGACGATAGTCGACACAAAACCGCATACTGCCATCTTTCTTCCTCACCAGCACTACAGGTGAGCACCATGGACTTGACGATGGTTCTATCACACCATCTTTTACCATTCCTTCAATCATGGTCTCAACTTCCTTTTCCCGTGCTACTGGCAGTCTCCTTGGTCGCTGACGGATGGGTGCCTCATTTCCTGTATTGATTCTATGCTGAACCAATCCAGTCTTCCCAATGTCAGCATCACTCGAAGAGAAAATATCGGCGTACTTGAGTAACATCTTCTTAGCCTTGTCCATTTCATTCTTCGTTAAGATGTTACGACAGTCTTCTAAAAGTGTCAACACGTTGTTTCTAGCGTCCTTGTTGACGATGTTCCCAGTACTCAACTCTTGGCATCGGCGCATCCAATCTACTTCTTCGCAAGTGCCAATCAATGTGCTCTTTTCTATCACGTGTTCCTTATCACTAAGGTTCAGCACACGTACCACTGAGGCTTCATTGGCTCTTACCAGAGTTCGGGCCATTTTCCATGGAAGTTCATTGTATATCCCTTCTATGAGTACACATCGATGTGTTCGCCCAGAATTCTGAGGGAGACTAACTGGTACAGTCGTTTCTGATCTGGCAGGAAGCACGACCTTCTTCAAGCTGTACACTTTTCCTGATAACGCTCCTTCCATGAAAAGTTCCTCTTGACCACATTTCATCGCTCCTTGCTTGACGTCGATCTCACAAGAGTTCTTCCTCATAAAGTCTAAGCCCAGTATGCAGTCGTCCATTATGTCAGCCACGATGACATTATGCAGGTAAATTCCATTGCCCAACTTTAACTGCATCTCTTTCTCTCCTCGGACGGGTATGCGCTGACCCGTGGCCGTTACCAAGTTGATGCGGTCACGGTTTGCAGAGTCCCCAAGGAACCGATTTGCAAGTCGGGAACTGACAACCGTGCGAGATGCTCCAGTATCTATTGTCAGCTTGCATGGTGTTCCATTTACCTCGCCCTTGATGATCAGGCTGTTCCCATCCTGGGTTTGTGAGATCGAAACCCTTGGGGCTCTTCTAAAATCAGCCAGCACCCGCCCCGCAGTCCTGGCATTTATTCGTTTCCCTCCTGTTGCTGGGCGGTGACATTAGCCACCCTATCCTCTTGGGAACGACTTTCTTCTCTTTCAGCAGTCCGCTTTGGGCAACTGGATCGAAGGTGGCCCCTCTCACCACATGTGTAGCACCTAGGGCTATAACTCGTGAAACGGTCGCGAGCCGGTGATGCTACAACTTCCCTGACACGGTGAGATCGATGATCCTTCCGTACGGCTTCGACCTCCAAAGCATGAGCCAAGGCGTCTTTGAGAGTCTCATGGTGCCCGAGTCTGACAGCGGCCCTGACTTCCAGGTCGTGGATGCCGTCGATGAATACTTGCACCAGATTCCCATCGATGAGCGCAGGTACCGACTGGTATGCCTTCCGTACCAGCTTCTCAACTTCCAGGGCCCACTGTTGCAAGTTTTCACCAGAGCGCTGGACACGATCCTTCAGCTGCGCACGATACACGTGTTCCAGGTGAGCGTCACCGTATCTGGTTTCCAAGGCTTCTAGTAGCTGCTCGTAGGAAACATCGTCTCCGAGAGCTTCTAGGATGGTTAACGCCTTGTCTCGCAAACCCAATGTAAGCGCAGTCATGGCCTGGGCTTTGCTCCACCCGTTTGCCTTCTTAACGGCTTCAAACTGCTTTTTATAGGCTGACCATGAAGATGTCCCATCGAATGGCGGTACTTTAAATCCACGCGCTGAAGGTACGGCAGGTAAGGAAGTCGCAATCCCATCTCCAGCTTTCAGATTTCCCAGCTCTTTCCTCACATCTGTAATCTGGTTTTTTACATCTTCAATCCGAGTTTCGGCTTCCGTGATGCGGTTCTCAACATGATGAACTTGATCCTTCATCACATTCATCTCCTTGCCAAAAGTCGCTCGAAGATCTTTCATGAGGAGCGTCTGTTCCTCCTGGCGGCGTGCCTGCTCCTCCTTGTCACGCAGCAGCTGTTCTTCCAACCGGCGGGCCTGCTCCTCCTGGCGGCGTGCCTGCTCCTCCTTGTCACGCAGTAGCTGGTCTTCCAACCGGCGGGCCTGCTCCTCCTGGCGGCGTGCCTGCTCCTCCTGGCGGCGTGCCTGCTCCTCCTGGCGGCGTGCCTGCTCCTCCTTGTCCCGCAGCAGCTGTTCTTCCAACCGGCGGGCTTGCTCCTCCTGGTGGCGGGCCTGCTCCTCCTGGCGACGGGCTTGCTCCTCCTGGTGGCGGGCCTGCTCCTCCTGGCGACGGGCTTGCTCCTGTAGCATCGCCATCAGCGCAGCAAAGTCTGGAGGTGCTGGCGCTGGAGATACCGTGGGCGGGCCTGCTTCCACCGTTGGCTGCTCCTGACCACCCAACCTCTCCGGCGTATTACCTCCGAAGCGCCTGCTGTCCAACTCCTGCTGGCGCTGACCCCTGATACGGACGCCCTCTGTGTCTTCTTTCGGTAACACCGGCATTGTCCAAATCCCCAATTCTGACACCAATTGTTACGAGCCGGGGTTCTACGGAATGGAAAATGCCGATCAAACTACCACAAAACACTTTATTTATTACACCACTAATTTACACTTCACTATAAAGCTTCACTAAACACTTTTAATCGCACTTGAACTCGCAGGTATAACTCGTATTATCCCTCTGGAAATACTGATGATCCGCCACCGAAGTGCTCCGCCTTTATAGTGCGGTCATTACTCTAGATTACTCTGGAATTTTCACGGAAGAAATATCGCGAACATTCCACACCTTCGAGATGCTTCTAGATAACACGTTACATAGAAGTACCTTGACAGATCATTCCCGAAAGACGTTACGTAGTAGTACTGCGATTTGCTACTAGATGGCGCCGAGTTTGGTAGTCTTATTACTCGCTACGAGATGGCGTTACAATATTATTAGATACTATGTGCGAGTTTATTTTACTTCTCAGAATAGATGTAAGGAGCTTGTAGATGGTAGGTAAGCAAGTGATGGGTCTATAGTTTTTAGGTTCCGTGGTACTACCTGATTTATGGAGCAGGAAGGTGATGCCAGTGGTCATGAAAGCGGGTAAGGAACCAGACTCGAGCGCTTCTTGATACTGTGTAGCCAAGCGTTCATGCGAGCTCTGAACCCACTTTATCCAAAAGTCGCCAGTCGCCCTCCGAATGTTCGACGGGCACCGACCATATGTCACGCCAAAATTGATTCATGGTGTGAGCATCTGGCAGTTGTCCGTCGCTCAAACGTTGTCCAGTTCCCTCCCACTCTCGGTACACCTTCCTTTGGTCACTTTGGAAGATGCGATTCTGCCAGTATCTATTTACACGCTCTCTATAACGACGGATACGGCTTGCCCATGCATACACTTTCTGTTTCAGAAAGTCAATACGTTCCGTGACATTGGTTAAGTATTGCTGGGGACGAATACCGGTCCCAGCGAATGCCTGACTCACGAAACGCATGACCCGGGGACGACTATTTCCCCGGCTAAAACAGATAAGCTTCGCAATGAGAGTCCTAAATGTGCCGATACGTCGCTCGATTCTTGCCTGCCATACGGGCACACCACCCGATCGTGGTGCACGGTTAAATTCAGGGAATTTAACGCGTGCAACACGACAAGCGGTAATAGCTCCACAGTAAAGAATCGAGTGGGTATCGAGCAAATCATTGCTAGTCCGTAAGTACGGAGCTAGCAACGCATTCAGGGCTCCCATCAACGCCAGATTTCGTCTATGCATGGGTAAGCGTGGTAGCCGTGGTCTAGAATTAGGTGCAAACCTATATTGAGAGATCACATCTTCTAAAGTACTCCTTAATTGCTCGCTTACCTGGACAGATATATCACTCGTATCATCTCCCACGTCGAGCACGGTATCAACTAAAGTGGCACTAGTTGCAACCGTGTGTGTAGCAGGTGACGGTGCTCTCGTTGACGCTGGAGCTGGTCGAGTAGATAACACTTCCAGGCGTAGTCGATCAAGCACAGGTTGATCCAACAACTTGCATCGTTGGATAGCCCGCACTTGATCCGATAGTCGCTGGACGGCAACGGTCATTGTTGGTTCAAGAGCCTGAAACAAAGGAAGCATCCTTGAACGGTACGCAGTCAGGTTGGTTTCCCCTTCTGTAGCCTCATAATATGCCCGCATGACGTTTTCATTGATGGATGAAGTCCATCGCATGCGGTGCACAATACCACCGGTAGTGGGGACCCTACTCGAAGCTGGTAGGCTTCGGGGCCCCAAACTGCTCGGTGGCCGGCCTCTCCCTCGCCGGCGTACAGGTGTTGGCGACGTCGGCGGAGAGAAATACTCGTCACTTGAAGAGCTCGACGCCTCAGCGAGCACCTGTGTCAGCGATGTGCGGTCCGGTGCCTGCGAGGCGGAGTTTAGTGACGAGTCCGGGGGTGTTATTTGCGCATTTCTGCTTCTGGCTCTTGTTTGCATCTCACAATCACTTCATATTGTTTGGCCATAATATTGAATGTGATGTTGATATTTTTGAATTCATTGAATGACATGTGTCAAATCTTCGTTGCATATTTTGTAGACTATGTTTATTGTTCTAAAGTTCTAAAATATTATAAAATCCTTTATGTATTGACTTTTTGCTGATATTATTATGAAATCTCTATTATTATTATTATTCTCTTTATTAACACTTAACACATATTTATTACATTTTTAAATAGATTTATAAAAAAATACATTTAAAAATATAAAAAACAGTAACCCACCGGCATCGGGTACAGGGACCAAGCTACTGGTGGTTAGGGCTCCAAAGACAGGAACTTCCGCACAATACGGGCCGTATTCAACAGAACCGCCTTCTGCATCAAGCCCTTGATCCAGCTGCCTAACGCGAGCCTCTGTAGGTGGAGGTCGAGGCTCTTGGCTATTAGACCATGCGCAGATACGACTATCGGAACAATAATCGCCGAATCCACATCCCACATGTCGACAATCTCGTGAGCTAGGTCTAAATATTTAATTTGTTTATCTTTTTCTGCTTTCACGAGATTCTCGTCATGTGGCACAGTGATATCGACAATTACTGCAAGGCGCTTTAATCGATCCATTATCACTATATCAGGTCTGTTAGCTATAACAGTCCTATCAGTGATAATAGATCGATCCCAATACAATGTGACATGACCGTTCTCAAGAACTGGGTCGGGCACATACTTGTAATAAGGTACCTCCACGTCGACAAGATTATACTTTAGAGCAAGTTGCTGGTGGATTATCCTGGCTACTTGGTTGTGTCTGTGCAAATACTCACCGTTCGCAAGACGGGAACAACCAGAGATAATATGTCTTAAAGATTCTCCGGGACGATGACATGCCCGACAGATGTCTAGCGTCCCATCTTTGACAATAAATCTCCGATAGTTATTCGTCATCACGACTTCGTCAGTGATTGCACAGATAAAACCCTCAGTTTCTCCGAAGAGATCACCAAATCGTAACCAGGATACCGATGCTATTGAATCAACATCGGGCCCATTTAGAGCCCGATAAAATCGACCATGCAGTTCCTTGCTCTTCCATATTTCCTTCCGATCAGATACACTTAATATTACAGGTTTGCGCCAGTTCTGTTTCGCAAGGGACAGCGGGGTCAGTCCGTTGTCTATTGCCACAACATCTCGATGCACATCCACGTCCACCTGTAGGAAATACTCTCTAAGGTTGCATATCTCACGGTTATGGAGAGTCTTGGCATTTAAAAATCCTCGACCCCCACATTTCCGTGGTATATACAACCTCATTACTGACGAACGTGGGTGGTGTATTCGATATGAAGTCAATAGACAACGCACCTTCCTATCCAGAGCTTCTAACTCCGTCTGAGTCCATCTAAGTATGCCAAAAGAGTAAACTAAGACTGGCATGGCCCAGCCGTTGACAGCACGCACCTTGTTACCGCCTGATAAAAGACTTTTCAGTATTTTTTTCAGGCGGCCAAAGAAACGATCCTGCAACTTCTGTTTCATGTCAGTCTCAGCAATACACAGAGCTTGAGACATACCTAGATATTTGTAGGTTTCGGTTGCGGAGAGCGACCCAAATCGTGTGAAATCTGAAAGATTGACGCCTTCAGATTCCACAATCCCGCCCCTTTTTACATGCATGACCGCACACTTATCTACCCCAAACTCCATACTGATGGCCTTACTAAAAGTTTCAGTAACTTTTAGCAAAGCCATCAAATCGGGGCCATTAGGGGCAAATAACTTTAGGTCATCCATGTAAAAAAGGTGGGACAAAATTTGACCCCCTCTGCGCATCCGATAGCCTAACCCTGAACCCTCTAGTAACGTACTGAGAGGATTTAGTGCTAGACAAAACCACAACGGACTCAGACTATCACCCTGGAAAATACCTCTCTCAATCCCTATTGGTACACCACCTCCTAGAACCTGACGACACCCTGGATAAACAAGAACCGTACTCCATTGTCTCATACATGACCCCAAAAAGGTGCATAGAGTTGCATCAACTTTATACAGCTCTAGCACCCTCCGAAGCCATGTATGAGGCACAGAATCGTACGCTTTCTTATAGTCAATCCAGCATGTCGCAAGGTTCTTTCGGTTGCGGCTTACCTGCTGGCAAACAGCCATGTCAATAATAAGGAGCTCTTTCGTACCACGTGCCCCACTTTTACATCCATTCTGAGAGATTGACAAGATGTTATTGTTTTGTACATGTGAATATATTTTTACTCTCAGGATGGATGTAAAAAGTTTGTATATGGTAGGTAGACAAGTTATAGGTCTATAATTTTTGGGGTCTGTGGTACTACCAGATTTGTATAGGAGGTGGGTTACTCCGGTAGTCATAAAAGCTGGAAGCGACGATGACTCAAGGGATGACTGGAAGCAAGATGCCAAGCAAGCGTGTGAGCTACGGAACCATTTTAACCAAAAGTTGTGCAGTCCGTCCGGTCCAGCAGATTTCCAATTTGGCAACGAACGAACTGCACAACCAATATCTTCTTCAGATATGGTTATAGGTTCCATAGCTGGAATTGGTTCACACGCCCGCTCAACATCCCTAATCCACGCATCCTGTGTATGACTGACGGGCGTCGACCAGATGCTTTTCCAGAAGTTAACTGTAGAAACAGCATCAGGTAGACTCCCATCAGTCACATCCGAGTTAGGTCGCTCCCACCCTCTATATACCCACCTCTCATTTTTTTGGAACAAGCGATTCTGAGTGTATCTGTCCACTCTTTTTTTGTACCGCCTTATGCGGTTCGCCCACGCATAAACTTTCTGCTTCAGGTAATCGATGCGCTCTGTGACCCGAACAGAGTATTCACAGGGCCTAATATTAGTTCCCACGAATGCACGGGTCACAAAGCGCATGACTCTCGGGCGTGTATTGCCCGTCCTGAAGCAGTGTAGCTTGCCAATGAGCACCCTAGCCTCGTTGATGCGCCGTTCAATTCTGCACTGCCAAGCTGGTACAGCAGGCTTTGGTCGAATAGCTGTTTCTTGTTTAAAAAATTTAACACCAGCTATTCGACATACTGCAACAGCTGCACAGTACAGAATGGAATGGGCATCAGTAATGTTTCTGCAGTTGTTAAAAAACGATGTTAACATCGAGTCTAGGGCACACACTAGCGCCACATTTTTTTTATGTGTGGGCAAACGCGGAAGCCGCGGTCTACACTCAATAGGGACAGATTGAAACTCACCAATCGCTCGCTCCAAAGCGCTCCTTAATTCCTCATTGTATTGAGTACTTACAGGTATAGCAGCATCACTCACTTCTTCACCAACATGTGAGATGATGTTTTCTTGCGTTCTTTCATTACGGTTACTTTGTAATGGCACAGGTAATGGTTGCAATGAAGAAGGCGTGATACCACTACACACTTCTAAGCGTAG
Source organism: Nudaria mundana (assembly GCA_963556515.1). NCBI lineage: Eukaryota > Metazoa > Arthropoda > Insecta > Lepidoptera > Erebidae > Nudaria > Nudaria mundana. The sequence continues at coordinate 5,816,408 of OY748310.1, forward strand.
CCTTTCAAGTGTAGCGTCATCCAACAGGTGACAGCGTTGTATGGCGCGCACCTGATCCGATAGGCGTTGTGCCGATACGTTGACATCTGGTTCAAGTACTTGAAACAGAGGTAGCATGCGAACACGGTACGCAGTGAGGTTAGTTCCCCCCTCTGTAGCCACAAAATATGCCCGCATCACGTTTTCATTCATACCGAAGTTCCATCGAATGCGGTGCACATTACCACCGGTAGCGGGGTCCGTAATCGAAGCCGGAGGGCCTCGGGGTCCCAAGCCAGTCGGTGGCCGGCCTCTCCCCTGCCGACGTACAGGTAGAGGCGACGTCGGCGGAGAGAAAAACTCGTCGCTGCTTGAGCTCGACGCCTCACCAGTAGTCACAGTTGTCGACGACTGTAAGGCGGAGCTGTGCGACAAGTCCGGGGTTGCTTATTATTATTATTATTATTGTAATTAATAATGAAGGCAATGTTGATCTAATTAATATTTAAAAAACATGATAATTGTTAGAATAATAATTACCTAATTTATACAAATTTCTAATGAAATATTTGTGCACATCTAAAATTGACTATTGTGAAAAGTTTAATGTAAAATATTTCGCCGATTAATTATAATTAATGTATATAAAATGAATAAATGTATATTTATATATGAATATTATTGGAGTTTACTCCTTAAGAATCAATTTTCATATATAAGGCGCCCGGTATGAGAAAAATCCGAGGGGTAAAACCTACTAACAAGTAACGAAAATCGTGTCACGTTTTAGGTGCGCACCTCTAGTACGCAACTTTCTAATTTGTTATGGTTAGATACTCGTACTTAAGGGCCCAGATCGTGAAAATCACCGAAAAGAGTGTTACGATTGTTCATATTTAACCTATTTACATATGATTAATAACAACGATAATTTGTATATATTAAAATGAAAGACCAAAAATTATGTTAGTGCTAATTTTAACTCTTAAAACCCTGTAGTTGTTATATAATAAACGTCAACAAACGCACAAAATTGAGAAAAAATGCGAAAACGTGCCTTCGTATTTTTCAGATTTAACCCAATAAATCAACACAAATTGATAAAAAGAAACACTTTTTGAACACTGAAAAAACCAATAAATATAACGTGGTACTTTTTTTTGTACCTTTACAAACAAAAACTTCCCCTTTTAAAGCCCTAAAATCTAGATATGTTTTACGTAAATTCTCCATAGAAAAATGTATGGAAATTCAAACGCGTCCCGATAGCACGGTTGTCGCTACTAATCGCCAGTGCGCCATAGAATTTCAAAGTGACTCCACGCGTGTCGGATGCTACAGCAAAATTACGTGTTGTGAATTTGTGTTTTTTGTGAAAAACTGTAAGTACAATATTTTTATAACTAATTTACTTTCAGTAAGTAGAAAGTACCGATATAATGAAAGTCTGAAAGAAAACCATGATGGAACTAGATATAAATCGTAAGAAATACAAAATTATTTACTTTGTTGCGTAGGTCATTTTATGAACCTTGTAAAGTAGGTATCAATTCAGGATTGAAACAATCAAAGCCCTGCCCACCTTATTTTCTCGAGATATGAACTGGCGGGGTATATAGTTCTCTGCACGACATACATAGATTTTTCAACATGATAAAGGCAATAGGTATCATAAACGTAATTGGTAATCGAGGGTCTCTTTTCGCAGGATAATTTGCTGAGAGCCATGCCAGCGAAAAGAAAATTTAGTACGCATTATAAAAACGTGAAAGCCAAAAGATCTCGGAATAAAATGTAAGTTCCTCCCTACTTATTTATTTACCTGCCTACTTGACTACGTCTTGTCCTAAATACCTAGAAAAAAATTACTAGATTTGTGTTAGTGTCAAGTAAAAATCCTAGTTTTATAACTTTTATTTGTGTGTTATATTAGATTATATTATTATTACTACTAAGCATTATCATGTCTTAGTAGTAATAATAATATAATCTATTTGCATTTTGAACAGGGTAGGTACATTACAAAGCAAATAGGTACAATGATTTAGATCGCCTGATTCAGACATATACCTACAACAGCATGTAAATATTGATTTGACATGTAATTAGATAGGTACACAATTAGGTATGTCCGTCTAAGAAGAAAAATTACAATGTCCAGTAGGTAATAATTACGTAATTTCAATATCTATATAAGTAATAAAGTCAATTTCTATAGGAACAATTTTCATAATAATAAATTTTATTACATAATATAGTATTAGTTTTCATATATTTATGTATTTCAAAGCAATGAGTTTGCTTACACTATTATTAGTTACAGTATTATTAGTTTTCATGTTCATCATGTCTAAATATGTGGAAGTGGAAGTAGGTATGTTTCCTATCAGAAATTGCACAGGCGCGCGCGCGGCTTTGTCGACATACCTACCGCCAAAGAGGCGCGCCGTGCCTGGCGTAGGGTTGTACAAAAATTACAAAATAAATAAAAAGTGGATATTGATGAATAATATTTCCAGTACTGAAAATGAAGAAAACCTTCAAGCTGAGACTCCGAGCAACACTGCTACGCTCTGTATAGAGGTAAGTTGTTATACGTAATTCTTGTAGACTTGTTACATAAATAAACAAACTAGTTAGTGATGGGCGAAGAATTTTTTTTGTAAAATATTATCTTTTACGCGACTGGTGTACGTATGTATGTATGTATACTAAGTAATATATCTTTGTGGCACGATAAGTTCAAAATTATTGAACCGATTTTAATGTTTTTAGTATCATTAGAATTGTCTTCTAAGCCCGAGTGACATAGAATAAGTGACGCCATAAAAAACCAATACGTATAGCGTAAAGGAAATTTATAATTTCTGTTCATCACGAACATAATATTGTATGAATTCTTTTGCACTTTTATAATTTGTCTTCGTCAGTTATGAATATAAATAAATAAACAATAAAAATGTTAAAACCCGACAGATTAAAAAATGAAAATGTGTAATAAAAATAAATAACAACACCATTGTAATATAGCGTATTTAGCAGTCGGGGCCTATTTCTAAAGAAATATTTAGCTAGTCAGGAATATCTTCGAGCCTGTGAGGATTTCAATGGGTCTCAACTGTTGAATTCGATTTATTACAATAGTGTTCTTATTTATTTTAATGTAACATAATTCAAGACCGTAGACTTGTTTTCTTTTTACCTTTTGAGTTTTTATGCATATAGTCGGATTTATTAAATTTATGACGTGATAACGTCTTATAAATCGATGAACACCGGCAACACGCACAAAAAAGTGTCACATTATGTCACGCTAGGGTCAAGCGAGAGCGCAGTACAAGCGATGGAGAATAATATTATGACATTATCCGGTAAAATTATCGTCCTAAACCGACTTTACAAGCAACCAGTTTTTTATTATGTTTATTTATTCATTTTCATAATTGACGAAGACTGATAAAAACGTTTAAGATTTTGATCTAGTGTTATGTGTTTCAAAGATGTATTCTAAGGGAGTTCTTAGCTATGTTTGAAGAAATTTGTCCCGTACCTTTTGAATTATTTTTTATAAAAAAAATCAAGCCATTATCTTTCTTTACAGGAACTAGTTATTGACAACCGTCAAGAGGGAAAGGTGGATGAAGTGGAAGTTGGGCGTAGAGTAGAGGATATTTCTTTTTTTTTTAAAGCTCTTCAGGCCATAGGGGACCACGGTCCAATGGATTGTAAGTTAAGTTACCTCAGTATAATAGGTGAAGTAAAAGTTGGTCTGGACTCAAAACTCATAATAAAATGTAGTATGTGTAATATGAAATTTACTGTGTGTTTGGTTGAAAAGAAAGAAGATAGCATGGAAGTGAATCATCAAATTGTGTCTGGTATCATATCATCTGGTGGGAGCTACTCTCAGTTAAAAACATTAAGTGCCGCAGTAGCCCTAGCAATCATGTCACCTTCATTGTACAATGAAATTAATAATACGGTTTGCGATTGGTGGGAAAAGACAGCAGCACATTCCATGGCAGAAGCTGTCAAGGAAGAAGCGGAGTACGCAGTGTCTATAGGTAGTGTTGATAAAAATGGTACACCATTAATATCTGTTGCTGTTGACGGTTGTTGGAGCAAGAGATCTTATGGTAAGAATTTTTCCGCCTTATCCGGCGCAGCTGCGATAATTGGCATTAAAACTAATAAAGTATTGTTTTTTGGAGTTAAAAATAAATACTGCGTAGTCTGTGCACGAGCCGCAAAGAACAACAGTCAGCCCCCGGAACACCATTGTTTCAAGAATTATTCAGGATCATCTACCGGGATGGAATCGACCATTATAGTTGAGGGGTTTAAACGTTCCTTTGTTGATCACGGTGTAATTTATAATAAATTTGTAGCAGACGGCGATTCCAGTACTTATAAAAAAATATTAGATTCGCGTCCGTACGATAATTTAATAGTAGAGAAAATTGAATGCAAAAGTCATCTTTTACGAAACTACTGCAATAGCTTGGAGAAATTGTCGAAAGACACTAAGTATCCTTGCGAATTGCGGAAATTCCTAAAATAAAGGTATTTGCGTTTAAGAACGGGTGTAAAATGCGCGATTAAATATTGGGGGGATCAAAATCAGTCACTCGAAGAAAAAATAAAAAATACACACACCTTAATGGTAATCACCAACATTGCAAGGAGTATTTTTGTAGACCTGACACTCGTCGAATAGAACCTGTTGGGTTACTTCCAGCAATTGTTGGACGCGGATTAATGGACGCGGTAGAAATTTTAAGTAAAAGACTGTCATATCATTCTAGAAGTTTAATTCATAATTGCACAAGTAATATAGTTGAAAGTTTTAACGGAGTAATTGCGGAGTAATTGATAGTAATTCTTCCCGTGGTTCTTATGCGGGCCGATGCGCAGCTGCTGTTGTGTCTTTTAATACGGGATCGATTTATAGTAAAACTCATGAAGTCATATTTAAATCTAGTCCTAATCCTTTGATCGCGAAAGTGGAAAATAGTAATCGTAGAAACCGTTTAATTGCTAAACCTAAATTAAGATTGAAAAAAAGCCACAGCGCTGTATCGAAAGACGCTCACTATGGACCAAACTGCGAAAAACCTGATCTGAGTCCAGAATTATATGAGAAAGCCAAGTCATCTTTTTTAGTTGATTTAAAGTTGTCTTGTGCTGAAAGAGAGGAGCTTGAAAGGTCGACCCATTTGCAAAGAAGTAGTGCTGAGTGGATGAGTACAAGGAGAAAATTACTAACCTCATCATCGTTCGGGGAAGTTTGTAAAAAACGAGAGAGCACAAGTTGTGCTGCTTTTGTTTGTAAAATCGTTTATGGTAGTAATATCTCCAGTTTGCCTGCTGTACGGTACGGTATCGAAAACGAAGAAACTGCAATTAGACAGTTAGAAATTCAAGAGAATATTAGTATACAAGGTTGCGGTTTGTTCGTCGACGATCAATATGAATTTCTTGGTACTACACCAGATGGCATTTATGCAAACGGTTTAATTGAAATTAAGTGCCCACATTCTTTAGCTGGCATGACTCTTGATGAAGCAATGGCCAAACATACCTTTTGGGTTAAGGACAAGGCTTCCAAGGGTTATGTCATAAATAAAAATCATTACTGGTATTTCCAAATTCAGGGACAGCTACATATAACTAAAAGAAACGTTTGCATGCTTGGCATCTGGTTTGGTGCTACTGTACCTATGAAAGTTTATATTATAGAAAAGGACGACAAATTTTGGAAGGAGAAAATGGAGATGAAATTAGTTAGATTTTATTACGATTGCCTCCTTCCAGAATTAGTTGATCCTCGGCAGTCACGAAGCATGCCTATTCGTGACCCGCCCAATGTCATAGAGGCTATGAAAGAGAGGAAAGAAAGAGCTTTACGTGTTTTGAAAGAGAAGAACGTCTAATGATTTTGAAAGAGACTGAGGTAACTTAACTACCCAGCCGGTCGATTCACGTAAACACGCCAGTTCAAAAGTCGTTTTAACTTAGAAACTTAGAAATCGCCTTTTGGTTTTCTGTTTTTAACGCACTTACTTATCTAGTCTTGGATTGTCATAAATCTTCCAATAGCTCAATTTCTATACAATTCCTATACGATTTTGAAGAGTTACCTGGTGTAAACCCAAGGTCCGATCCTAATGAAATTAAAATGTGACCACACGGGATGCACCAGCTTTCAAATAAAAAAAAGAATCATCAAAATCGGTTCAAAAAATACAGCGAATTGAGAAACTTCTTCTTTTTTTAAGTCGGTTAAAAAGTGTGCGAAGTGACATTTTTAAGTCACTACGCTACGGTTTTTATTACGTGAATCGGGCAGCTGGTAACATTTTCATTCTGATAGGTTTTGCAATAGCAATTGATTTTATCATCAAATTAGTAGAAATCAGAATTTGATCAGTAATCATTAAAATGAAAAAAACATTAGAAACTCTTTAACTCATATTTTGTTATTGTTTACTTTCATTTAATTAAGTATATGAATAATTTATAAATTTCATGTTTGTTTATAACTAATTTTTGTACAACCCTAGCACGCTTTTTAGGTGGCGACTCATATTTTGTTATTGTTTACTTACTTTTAATTATATGAACCATTTTTATACTCGTGTTTCATTTCTTGACAATTTTTTGTACAACCCTAGAAGATTTTTTAGATTGCGAGGTGATCGTATTTGAGTATTTGAGTTTACGCAATAGGCACATTTCCTTGCGTAGAGATAAACACTAGCGAGGAAAGGCGTGATGTTATTTCGACCGTACTTCCTACTGAATTTGCAATTATTTTATTGAATGAAAATTTTACGAAATAAGAATAAACTTTGGTAGTAAAATTACAAATAAATACATACTCGTAGTTGGAATTTTAGGTAAGTAGAATACAAAAAGGTCAGTCCGGACCTGCTCTTGATTGTTTATTATAAATAGAAAATCATAAAAATTGTGTCTCAAACTACTCTTATTTATTTATCTAGTAATTAGGATCATTTTATAACGAAAACTACTCTTGGAATATTTTACAAATAGGCAGTCGTTTATTTCCAATAATTCAACATTTTTGTTATGCTGTAAATATTCAACTTCAATAACAATAACTCAACGTGGAACGTTTGTCGCAAAACATTTTCAAAATCGCGGTCTCTCTGGGTCATTCACCCGCCCGTCGGATGATTTGGGCAACTTTAGCGCTGCTGTCGCTCAAAATCGACTTTGTCCGTGCGCGGTCTGGGCCCTTAAGGAGTAAACTCCAGTCGTGCGTCGGAGCTGACACACACACTTTTTTTTTCATTAATTTGTGAATTTACCCTTTCATATGATATTAATCTTTTTTCAGTTGAATAAACTCCTTTTGCGTATGGTTAGATACTCGTACTTAAGGAGTAAACTCCAGTCGTGCGTCGGAGCTGACACACACACTTTTTTTTATTACTAAGAAAGTTGCAACGTTTAAAAAAAATATAACATTCGAAATTCAAATAGTTCCGATTAGCTAGAAGTGCAAAACTTTTAGTATGCCCCATGTACTAGTATACAGTACCGTAATCTCGCGTTTAATACACTATAAGAAACAAGCTGGCAAGTACGGGTCTATATTGACTCACATAAATTTTTTTATCCTATTCTTTTTCTTACTAGGTACCGATTTGTGTTCATAATCATCATTCTTCATAATTTTATTTTTCATACTTTTTTTATTCATACATTTTTATTACTATCATCGGAACTCATAACAGTTAGTGATTATAATTTTTTTATTAATACTGTTACTACCAAGAACCAGTTTAAATCCATAATTTTTTTTTTCAGATCTTTTTTCTTCATAACATTCTATTATCATATTTATAATTAATAATGTTGTTACTACGAACATACTTCAACTCATAACGTCGTTGTTCAGAATAGCTTATGTACTTTATAACAGACAATTATCTGGCGCTTCGCCGGCCGCTGCCGCGGCACGCTCGCTTCGCTCGCTCGGCTCGGTCGTTGTTGTGGTCACAGTTCTAACCTAACCTAACCTACTTGTCTGGTAGCATCTCGTTTCTGGTAGCAATTTGTTTTTCACTGGAATATAGACATTATAATATGGATGAAAATACTTATGATTAAGAAATTTATAAAAACAAATATTAGAATAAAACACATTTATGAATATTATAGTTATTTATTCGAATGATTATGAGTTTCGATCATTAGTATAAACAAATATATTAAAACAAATATTAGTAAAAACTAAGTGTACATATAATTTGTGATACGAGTATTATGAATTTAAATGATTATGTTTTTTAATATTTAGTTGTAATTTCTTTTATGAATAACGATAATTCTAATTTTAAATGGTATGAAAAACATTTTCGGACCTCTGATGATAGGAGTTGAAAAGTTATGTAAGACAATGCGCACCCGGCAATACATGTCTGTCTCTTATCACACTGGGCAAGCGGTGGTAGCGCGCAGAAATATGAATTTTATTAAAATTTTTCGCTATTCCTTATAGTTTCGGATTTGGCTATCCAAGCCCTTTTCAAAAATTCACCTGTATTTGTATATCTGTGCCTACTTTTATCCATTTTTTTTTTTTTTTAAATCCGCGGCTTGGGGCCGCGGCCGCACCTACGTCCATTGCCGAGCGCCTCTGGTAAAGACTTTTATCCATGGAATAATAAAAACAGCCAAGTACGAGTCAGACTCGTGCACAAAGGGTTCCGTTCGAAAACGGCGAAAATATCACATTTGTGGTATCCCAGTAAGAGCCAACCTAAATATTTATTATAGGTACATACCTATTATTTTGTTTATTTGTTGTTATGCAGGCAACATAAATACATCATCTGTGAAAATTTCTAACTATCACGGTTCATGAGATACAGCCCAAGACAGACGGACGGATGGACGGACAGGGAAGTCTCAGTAATAGGGATCCCGTTGTACCCTTACCTGTAACCCTCCCTTAACCTACAATGTTTAGAAATCAGTTAGTATCAGGTCCCAACAAAGAACGAACAGCCCAAGCCAATCATCTGCAAGTGGTGCACCTGTTGATCAATGATCAGTGCGTTCACAAACATTCCCGGTTTGCGTCAATAGACTTGGCAACGTATACCTACTTAGGTTAGTTATTTGAATAGCTTATGTTGACACGTGTACATCATGATTCTTATCATCTATAAGGTCGTTATTGTTATAATAACTTATAAATACTATAATACAATACAAAGGTGCACTTATGTAGGTGTGTAAGTGTTAGGTACAAACTGTATTAATATTTACGTACCTAAGTACATAATATATTAGTTAGGAAGGAAGGAAACCTACCTATTATACCGACTTTCCTTGTTGGAATCTAAAATAGGTAGGTACCTACCTACTTATGATGTACGGTGTAATAATTTTAGCAAAAAAAAAAAAACGAATTCAAATTGTCGGAATGAGACCAAAAATAATTGTCAGATTGGGCGTTTTTACATTGCACGATATCGTCACGATAATTTACATTCTTAGTTTAAAGTTACTGCTGCTACTTACGATATCGTCACGATAATTTACTTAGTTACTGCTGCCTACGATATCGTCACGATAATTTACTTTCTTACCTTAAAGTTACTGCTGCTATCGTAAGTGTCATTATCGTACAATGTGAAAACGTCTATTCAAATGAAAAAAAAAGAATTTTATCTATATCATTTTACCGGGAACCGATCATTTCATATTTTTTTGGTCGAATTTCATTTTACCCAAAGCTATTGACCGACTTCTTTTTTGCCATATGCATTATTTGACAGATTTTTAGATCATGTAAGTATCATGTCTAATATTTTCATTTTACCGAACTATTTTTCGTCGATTTAAAAAATAACTTTTAGCTATTGGCCGAAGGCTCTCTTAAACTTTTTTCACCGCACTGAAACAACATTTACGGAATATGTAATGATATAAGATAAGATAAGATAAGATAAGATAATATTTATTTGCAAAAACATGTGTACATATAATATACATAGTCAAGTGCTTATTATATAGGTCTTAAACTTCGATTGGACACAACATGTTTTACCATTGAGTGGTGTACAAATTATTATTTAACTTCAAGTCATCACATCTACATTATACATCAGTCATCCAGTTACAAACAAAAGTCAATCCTACAGGGTCATGTCCTCGAGAAAATCCTTAATACTATAGTAGCACTTCTCAGTCAACAATCTTTTGAGCGCCCACTTAAAACGATTGTTGTTCAAATTTTTTATATTTTTGGGAATTTTGTTGTAGATTAATGGAGCCATGCATGGAAACACATAGCCTGTTATTATCGCGACGATTACGCACGACTTTGTCCATTAATCTTGGAAACAGGTGTGGGTTATACCTGGTAAACAGTGCTACCTCTAGTATGTATGCCGGGGAGTGTCAGAATATTGTGCTCTTTAAAAAATGGCACACAACTGTCAGTGCTCTCAATACCAAACATGGCACGGATGCAACGCTTTTGCATTTTAAAGACCATGTCATTGTTAGTGGCATTACCCCAAAAAATTACACCATATCGAAGTAGTGACTCCACTAAACCATGGTATGCTGACAGTAAAGCTACTTTGTTAATAATAGGTGCAAGTTTATAGAGAGCGTAAGATAAGCTACTAATTTTTTTACAAAGTATGTCAATGTGTTCCTTAAATTTCAACTTACTATCTAATGTCAACCCCAGAAACCGCGCAGTCATAGACTCTTCTATTTGCACCTGGTCATGCATCAGGTTCACATTTAATCGGTTCTGGTGCCTTTGTCCAAAATGCATTATATTTGTCTTTAATAGATTAATTTTTAAATTGTTATTATTCAACCATGAAACTATCGATGTCAGTGATTCGTTAATGTCAGAGTTATAATCATCAATGTCTTTACAAGGTATGGTTATGGTACTATCGTCAGCGAATAATGTCATATTGTGTATAGTGCACTTTGGTAAGTCATTGATATATATAATAAACAAAAGTGGCACAAGGACGCTACCCTGAGGGACACCATATGATACATACTGGGCCTTGGAAGTATGCATTTCTTCTAACTGAGTATTATTATTCACTCTTGTAATAGCCGTCATTTGTTGACGGTTCTCTAGATAAGACTGAATCAAATTCTGAACATTTCCTCTTATTCCGTAAATATCCAGTTTCTTTAAAAGTATTTTGTGGTCCACATAATCAAAAGCACTGGACATATCGCAGTATATAGCACAAACAGGTGTTTTTTTGTCGACATAGGTAATAACATTTTTATAAAAATCATAGATTGCCATGTTTATAGTTTTATTCTGACGAAACCCCTTCTGTTCATTACATAATAAGTTTTCTTTTTCAAAAAAAGTATTTATTGCATTATATAAAAAAAATTCAAATATCTTTGAGAATATTGGTAGCAAAGCAATAGGTCTATAACTATCCATTAACTGTGAGTCTCCCTTTTTATAGCGAGGCTTTATGATACTTATTTTGAGTGCTGCTGGAAATATTAAATGATATTTGTCTCACTGTCGAATCTGTACCTAAAAAAGTATCAGAGCGACCCAATTTTATATATATTAGATTTTTTTTGTATATTACATACATATTTAGTTTATTAGTTTTTGTGATAATTCTCTAATAATTTGACACTCAATATAATTATTTAAAGGACAATGCCATAAAATGTATATACCAAAAACCCAGAGTCGATTAAAATAACTCATGTACCTACAGTGAGATAGGCCAAATAACTCATGTATCAGTGAGATATGCCAAACATAGTATGTTACAAAAATACATGTGTCATTTCCCTTAAACAATCCCCAAAAAATATTTTTATGGTAACTACATCCCCTACATGAGTGGGGATGATTTTTTACAACCCCATCGTGTTAGGTATCATTAGATTAGAGCTTTTAAAAACATTGAGAGGTAGAAGCACCGTACGTATTTATTTTTATTCGAGAAAAAAGTAAAATTATATCGATTCATTTAATAGGTAAGTACTTAAATAAATCGATATATCTATGTATAAAATCATGGCATTCTGAGTGATAAGATAACAACAAAGTGTGTGCATAAGCCGTAGCACTTATTAGAATAGATATTATAAGTAGACTCACTCAGGGACTATGATACTGATAATAGCTATCACTATCTATACTGATTGTACGAGTATGACTATTACTCGTACCTATATAGTAAGTACTATTTATTCCCTATTCTGTGTTCGTATCTTATTTTTGCCCAAAGCTCCAAAGTCCGCGGACCTTACGTCCATTGCCGGGCGCCTCAGGTACGCACTCGGAAGAATCCCCTGTGGCTCTGTGCTTACCTTAGTAAAGTAAGCAGTTAGGTAATTGAACAAAAATACATAATCTCAGTCAGTAAAAGTAAAATTTCAAATATTATAATAGGCAAAGGCATGTTATACGCCCACTTACCGCCAGTAAGTAACTTTGCTGCGACCACGTAATAGGTGGCGAGCCGGGAAGTTGTATAAATTGTCGGAGCCTCGTCAATGAAGCGGCAGGTGCACCACTAGCCGATGAGCTTTTATTTTTATTTTTTTTTATTATTTTAGGAAAACTTACAGCTAAATTACAAAACAAGATAAAGATAACATAAAAAGGCCAATTAAAAGTTTCCACATGTAGTACTTAAGTAAATATAGAAATCCCAAGATGGTAGACAGTGCAATTGGTACAGTTTAGGTAGGTAATAAATAATAATAATAAAACAATTACAATAGGCAGGTAAATATTTACCTCAAGAAGCCCTGAAACTAGGTAGACTACATGCCTTCAAAAAATGCCATGCTTAATCTAACCTTAAGCTGATTAATGTTCGTGCAAAATAAGTCCAAATCATGCGTATGACAAAGTGAATTGAACGCTCGACACACTCTGATTAAGTATGAGTTCTGTCTATAAGTGCAAGTTGTTATAGGCACATACAGTAGCTTCGGTCTCCTAAGACGCTTTATTAGGGACGTCAAGATCTTAGTAGGACCCCTTTACACCAAATGTAAAAACTAGTCCGATAAGATAGTCCGAGACGCTGGCTGTGCCATAGCGGTTAGCACGTAAGATTTTGTTGCGTTTCATCATCGCGAGGCAACGAGTTTCAATTTTTTCAACATGTGGTAAGTTAAGTTCCCCCAATGCCCAAGTGGCATATTCGACAGTACCTACCTACCACTGTCATCATCATCTAAAGTCGAGGACGGACGAACATAACGAAAATTCCCAGACTATAACGGAACCCTAAAAAAGGGCGGTAATAACAACTCTATATACTCGTACTTCCAAGCCGATGAATATCCGACGAAAGCCGAAGCATATGATTACGATACGAAGTACATTAAGCAAATAGAAGCACTGTTACTGTTCGTTTTTATTCGAGAAAAGCCTGCCTTTATTGAGCGGAGCTCCCATGGAGCAGGTTAAATATAAAATGTTCGGATGTTCGTTTCTCAGCAACCTCTTGACCGATAATTAAATTCACCTAAATTAATGGCTGATTTCAATTAAGGTCGTGACGAAGCTCAAATATTCCATTTAAATTAAAAAAAAATTCACCTAAATTAATAGCTGATTTCAATTAAGGTCGTGACGAAGCTCAAATATTCAATTTAAATACAAAAAAAGACGCTTCGCTCAATACGAAGCCGCGCACTGTTTACAGCAGCGTAGCTTTACCTAGTTACATTTTTTTGGGGTCAGTGCAACATGTGGTATGTTGCACTGACCCCAAAAAAATGTCATACAAACAATTAACTACATTTTTTTTTGCCTGGGGTTTCGAACTGGATTACACTGGCTTAATATTATGTTATTTTTATGCGAGTGGAGTTGCGCGTCACCTTGAGACTCATATCTACTGTTTTCGTCATACCTAATTCATCATAATACAATTCTGAAAGTTTTTTTTTTTTTTTACATTCTAGATTTATTTATTTCAGAATATTTACAAGAAACTGTATACTATATTACTTAAATATATAGATACAAGGAACAGAAAAAATTAAATAAAAAAAAAGCCTAAACAAACTACAAACTACGAGTATACTATCTAACACTAAAACACTAAAATAAATAAGTAAGGCAGGGAGACTTAGGCAGAGTGCCCATAACACAGGCAGCATTCCCGCGCTGAATTGCCAATGAGAGTCTTTGCGCGAGAAAGCTGCCTGCGCGGAGATCCCCACTAATCCCCAGTCTCTTCCCTCAGACGCTTGCTGAGTTCCGTGAAGAGCTGATGCGCACCGTGGCCCCACGGGCCTAGTGTCTCGACACCAAATGCGACGAACTCATATTGAGTGCCGAGACTACTATATGCTTGCCTTTAAAGTTAAATTTCATTGACGTATGCAGAAATCTAACGCGTTCTTACGAGATCTTGTTTAATGTCAGAAAAGAGAGCCATGTCCATTAGTAAGTCAGAATAGAATAGAATATGCTTTATTAAATATACAGAAACTTGTTATCAATTTAGTATGTACAAATGGCGGCCTTATCACCAAGAGTGATCTCTTACAGGCAACCTTAGGATAGACTTAAGTAGACAGAAGTGTAATAGGTAGGTTCAGTAGTTAGGTACCGTCACAGATATAATCATACATAATAAAACATAGTCATATCAGGCCCAGGAATAGTCCGAGAAGCCCAGGACTTTAATTGGCTGTGCCACAGCGGCTGGCACGTAAGATTTTGTTGCTTTTCATCAACATTTCATCGCAAGGCAATGGGTTTCAATTTGTTTTCAAAATTACAATATAGCTGCTACTTTATATTAAATTCATTCAGCCATTTTTGACATAACTCATTATAAATGTACCCGGTGACGTCAACAGATTTGCCCCTTACGTTGGACTAAAAATACTGGAAAATTATGGGTGTGTAATGCACCTCTGCCTACCCCTTCGGGGATATAGGCGTGATATGTGTGTGTGTGATAATAATACATTTTTAGGTTTCCGTACCCAAAGGTACAACGTACAACAGGAACCCTATTCCTAAGACTCTGCTGTCCGTCCGCCCATTGTCACCAAGCTGTATCTCGTGAACCGCGATAGGTAAGTTAGAAAGTTGAAATTTTCTCAGATGGTGTATTTCTGTTGCCGCTTTAACAACAAATACTAAAAAACAGAATTTTGTAAATATTTAAGGGGGCTTCCCATATCCCACGGAACCCTTAGTGCGCGAGTCCGACTCGCACTTGGACGGAATTTAATGTTTTCCGATGGACTCCTAGTTACACTGTAGTACCTACTGTCACAGAATAGGGAATAGTACTTACATACAGAACTTGCACACCGACGTTAAACAAAGCACATTTTTTTGTTTACAGAGAACATCATTCGAACGTTAGGGTTGTCAGTAAAGTAAACTATACCAGCATAATTTGACCAATAATATTATCACGTTAATGTCTCAATATCAACTCTTTGGTCAATTCAGTAAGGGTTTTCTCTTGTTTGTGGTCATCAATGGTCACAAACAAGAGAAAACCCTTACTGATTTACAACTTCAAGTTGTCGCTGACTTCACGTATTTTTTGCGGTTGTTGAGCGAGTGACATGCCTCCTACTACTGTGTACAATCACAATGGAGGATAACTTAGGACTGATCTTAAAGATCTTTTGGTCAATTTAGACAGTTCGTGATCCATTTTGCTTACTTATCATTTTGTTATTTGCATGCATCATCTTCATTGTTAAATGTTATCAGCTGGTGTTCCGCAGAAATTGCTGACACCGTAATGACTTAACGAGAAATGCAGATTAATATATTATAAGTAGACTGGCGTCGTTGGCGTGGTCGGTAGTGCATCCGCTTTCGATTTCTGGGTATAATCAAATATTTATGTGATCCACAAATGTTTGTTTCAGAGTATGAGTGTTTTCTATGTAAAATATGTATCTACACCTACATGTACTTAAATATGATACCAGTACCTAGAGAACCCCTCCAGCTCCGTCCTCTGGCTGCACGTAGACCATGGCTCTATGAGCCAGATCTACGTGTGCGTCTACCGTTCCCACACAGGGGATTCTGAGACAACAAAGCTCTTCCAGTACCTCAGCGAGACGGCTGATGATGCGCAGGTGCGGTTCCCGAACGCTGACCTAGTGTTTCTGGGGGACTTCAATGGCCATCACATTGAATGGCTGGGCTCCCTCAGGACTGATAATGCGGGTAGGGCCGCCCACACGTTCGCTCTCTCCCACGGTCTGACCCAGATGGTTTGCGGGATCACCCGGATACCAGACAGGTCAGATCACGCGCCCGCTCTGCTGGATCTACTGCTGACGAGTCGCCCAGCCCAGTACAGTGTTTCGGTAGGAGCCCCATTGGGTAGTTCCGACCACTGTGTGGTTCACGCTGGCATGAAGGTGTCACCTCCTGCACGTGCTGTAGAAATGGCACGACGTCTATGGCACTACTCGTCAGCGGATTGGGACGGTCTACGCAATTATTATGCGTCCGTCCCCTGGAGCCAGCGCTGCTTTGTAGGAAAGGCTCCTTCGGAAAGCGCTTCTGCGAATGCTGGCGAGATCAGTTTAGGGATGGAATATTACATCCCTTTCAATGATGTCGCCAGTATCCGCAGAGCCCGTTCCTGGTTCGGGCGAGATTGTGCCAAAGCCGTTCGACAAAAACAGTTGGCATATCGCGCCTGGATCAGGGCCCGGGCTGTGCGCGACCCAAACGTGGGCCACCTCAAAGCAGCGTACAACCGGGCCACAAAATCCAGCAAGAGGGCCTTTAAGAGAGCTGATGCCCAGCGCGTCGCGCGGCTTGGTCAGGACCTCACTTCCCATCCCACGGGCAGCCGTGGATACTGGCAACTGGCCAAAGCCGTGCAATCTAACTTTTGTCAGCCCTCGCTGCCACCGCTGCGTTACCCAGATGGAACACTGGCTCACAAAGCCCAAGAGAAAGCGGATATGCTCGCAGACCTCTTTGCGGCTAATTCCCGGGTCGACGACCGTGGCCTGCAGCCCGCCACCATCGCCAACTGTGGCCACACTATGCCTGACATTGTACTCAGACAATGCGATGTACGGGCAGTGCTGCGATCACTCGACACGCGGAAAGCCAGTGGCCCTGACGGCATTCCAGCGGTGGTACTACGGAACTGCGCAGCTAAGTTGTCTCCTGTACTAACTCGTCTGTACCGCCTGTCTTACTCCACAGGAATCGTGCCGGAGGTCTGGAAGGAGGCGAACGTACAACCGATCCCCAAGAAAGGGGATCGGTCTGATCGAGGCAACTGTCGACCCATAGCTGTCACCTCAGTCATCTGCAAGGTGTTTGAGCTCATCATCAACAAGCAGCTCATGTGATACCTCGAAGATCACTCGCTAATTAATGATCGGCAAGACGGCTTCAGGCCAAAACGATCAACGGGTGATATTCTGGCATTCGTAACGCATGTCTGGGGTGAGGCTATGGAAAGGCACGGCGAGTCCTTGGCGATTA